>JAWNKX010001071.1:0-10091 GCA_035041755.1 Cacoxenus indagator
GCTAGCCTCAGAGTGTGATGCTGGGTCAAAAATGTTTTTGGAGTACTCTTTCGACTTGACTCCAACGGCTAATGCAGTACAACTGCCGCCATTATCTCCTCATAATCTTCCGACTACAACAGCGCCACTTATTTCTTTTTCGTCTCCTCAACCCCCTTCTTCACAATCCCCTCTAACTTGTTCTACTATTTCTTCATCTGTCGCTTTGAACTTTCCATCTACTACTTGTTCGTCCTCCTCGATTCCTTGTCCTACTTCTGTGACTTCAACTTCAACTTCTTCAACTTGTTCTTCTTCTTCCCAACCTTTACCCAGTCACTCTTCTGTACTTCCTTCCATATCCACCCCATCGTCCCATCCCGCTCAAATTCCGGTAGCTCCGTCAACCACTATCCCATCTACTACTTCTTCATCTATCGCCTTTAACTTTCCCTCCACTACTTGTTCGACTTCCTCTATTCCATGTCTTACTACTGTGACTTCAGCTTCAACTTCTCCAACTTGTTCCCCTTCTTCCCAACCTTTACCCACTTATTATTCTGTACTTTCTTCAATATCTAACCAATCATCCCATCCCGCTCCAATTCCAGTAGCTCCTTCTACCAATATCCCCTCTACTACCACTTCAACTGTAGCTTTCAACTTTCCCTCCACTAATTGTTCATCTTGCTCTACTCCCTGTCCTACTACTGTAACTTCTGCTTCATCTTCTACTAAAGTCTCTAACTCCTCCCGTACTTTATCACCCTCTAAGAGTTCTTCACAGTCTAATACTGCCTCTACTCCAGTGCCATGTATTTTGAAGGTGCTGGATCCTCGTAAACATATTTTTATTTCCAGGTTGGATAAGGAGACAACCTGTGACGACGTTGCACGCTATATATCATCAAAAGCATGCAACACTTCGAATATTAATATTCATAAGTTTAATTTTTCTAGCCCTAGAGAAGGCTCTTCTTTCAAGCTTTCAGTTGGTATTGAAGTATTTTCTGTCATTTGTGGCGCTAATTTCTGGCCTGCACATATGGTGGTCCATGAGTTTATTCCTAAGAAAAAAACTAGGCTTTCGCAGGTAACCTTACCAGTCACTGCTTCAGTTTCATCTTCTGCTTCTTCCACTACACTTTCAAAGTATTAGAAGGCTAGGCTAAAGTGTAAACTTTCTTCATTTTATCTTAGAAGTTTTTCTATCAGTTCTGTCATTATTGTTTTCGTTGAGACTTTGCTTCGCCGTGATTTTCTAAACTCTGAAATTTCCACCTCTACATTATTGGCTTAATTGAATTAATGCATAACTTACTTTCTAAACTTGTAATCTAAATTTTTGTTTGAATTGTCTATATCATTTTAGTTATTGAATTCTAAATTAAGTCTTAGATTTAGTTTAATATTGCATGTTTATTAGAGGCTGATGATGTTTTTTATCTGTAGCCAAATATTTAACACGTAGACATTAGCTTTGGTATAGCATGTTCACCAAAGAACTTAGCAATTAACACCAGCTGAGCCCAGTCTATATGACTGGGTGAATTTTGATGCCACTTGGGCCTGCCCCATGTGAGATCAGTGTGTGGTCATTGCGTACCTACTATGTCAATGTAAAAAAAAAAAAAAAAAAAAAAAAATTAAGGTATGTATTGATAAGCTGCACATCAAGGACCGAGAACTCACAGCTCTCAATCAGGAAATGCCACAGTTTAATGATAAACTCAACCCCGAAGGTCAGCGACTCCAAGCAAGGTTGCTATACGAGAAGCAAGGTGGCTCACAGGATCTGCTCTAACAGCTCACGCTCATGCAGAATGAGTTAGCACACAAGTGTAAAGTTATTGCAGATCTTACTACATTTGTGAATGCCTCACACCAAACGGTGGAGTGACGTGTGTTGTTTATTGCAAATTGTTGTCCGTTGATGGATTTATAAAATAGACAAAACAAAATAAGTGACGACGTCGCGTTTGTAGGTGGTATAGTGTCTATTACAGATAGTGTGAATGTTGCGGTGCGTGCCGAATGAGAGCGTGGTTGCAGGTGGTCATTCGACGTGCTGCCGCCAAAATTTCGCAGGTCGTAGTCGGGTCCATTGAGGCATTTACATGTGTTCGATGAAAATGACAACCCAAAGCAGATTTACGAGTCTTGCGTTGCCGAAATGTTGAAGAAATTGCTCTGCGGCTTCAGCGCACCTATTCTGGCTTAGGCAAGGCCTACACAATGGGCACGTCTTTCAGTGGCACTATGGACAAAGATACCGGCTTGATACCACGTGCCAAATGCGATGTATTTCAGGAGAATACATCGGGTCCTGTAGATTTTGTTGTGAGGTGCTCATATATGGAGTTCTATCGAGCAGTTTTTCGGTTGATCTGCGCGAGGATATAAATGGTATTATGATACTTGGATTTTGTGAGCAGATCGTGAAATCAGCGAAAGGAGTTATCGTCCAACTTTTGCGTGTGTTCGCTGGTCTCTCTATGTCCGCGACCGCGATGAGCCAGCAATCCCCGCCGTATTCCCTCTAGCGGTTAAGGCAACCAAAAAGGATGAAAAAACATCGGTTACAACATGAAGGTATCACCTTGTCGAAACCTCTTTGTTCTTGGCAATGTGATCTCTGCGCTGGATGATACCCAAGGCTCAGGCTGCGTTAGCTATCGTGACTCAAGATTGACGGGACTGCTGTAAGACTCCCTTGGTGGCAGTTCGATTACGCTTATGATTGCGTGTGTCAGTCCCGTTGACTACTAAACACAGTGACGGCAACTGTGAAGTGAAGCAGGAACTGTTGCAAGCACAAGCGTACTACTGTGCGAGCAGGGCGGGGAGTTGAGTGACGATGTCGAGCGAACGCGTTTCTTAAGGCTTTCGTCGTGGCCTGCAATAAAAATAATAGTAAACAAAGCTAAAGTGCAAAGTGACCACACGTACTCACTGCGCACTGGTTTTTGCTGTCTGACAGTTTATCACCAGGCAAGGCTGCAGTAGCGCTCATCAACCGACAGCGCTGGAATGACGTATGTTCCGAGTTAATGTGCATAACATGCGTTACGCTCAAGTCAAAGCGCTAAGCGTGGGCACTCGTTCTGAAGTTGCAGCTAAGCTTCAGGCCTGGTATGCTCTACGCACAGCACACACTAGCATCTGGTGCGCCACACTCACGAAGAATAGCAACAACTGACTACGAAGATTATTTGAAATTTTCAAATGAACTGAGCTATACTGTCATTTTTCAATAACAGGGCCAACTGTGACTGTAACTTTTGAGTATCTGTGACAATTATCAGTGACTGTTACGTCTGTTATGTTAGAAGTTAATAACAAGTAAGGCTTCATTAAAGATGAAGTTGGTTCTAAAACCAAGCTTGCTATAAAAAGCGTTGTGACCATGTCGTCTGTGGTCATGTCCAAAAAAACAATGTCATTGGTGCCGTATGCAAATAGAACATGTGTGCAAAACACAAGCCGCTGCGGAGCTTTTTAGTTCATGTCTTCAAACATATTATTAATAAATTAAGAAAGGCACAAAGTTCCGCAATAAATATATTGTTTATAAAACTTAATAAATTGTTTTATTAATTTATATACATAGGTATGTGAAGCAAAAGTGTTATTGCACAGTTGCCATGGATTCTTTTTTGTGCTTATATTAAAAGAAAAACCAATTTATTATATATTAATCATTTTTATTTGCTTTTAGAAACAAACGCTTTTTAGCATTGTTATAATCAAGGCGCATTCTACGGTCCGACGATACGAGCCCAGCCATCGAAAATATGCGCTCGCATGGAACAGGCGGGCCTAAACCTTGCCAACGGAAAGTCGGGATTATTTAAGAAAGTCATTTGATACAGAGTTGATGCATGTGCCTATTATCACAATTAAAACATAAGTCAAAAAATTACACGGGACTTAGCAATAATTCGAATAATTGAGCAAATCTGTGTTGCAGACATTAGAATCGTGCGAGTTACGTATAGCCAACCCTGTAAGGTCTATGCGGATTCGAAGGTGGGCGGCCTGGAATCGAATCAGAACGCAACACAAACAAAGACAAAGAAGACTGCAAATCACACGTCAGCTGAGGACTAAAGGCAGCAGATTCCCGCAGAGGCCTGTCCTGACACCAAGCTCGACGCAAGCGAAGGAAGCACGACAAGCGGATGCATGCTTACGAAGGCCGCTAAGGGTTTACTTAACGCGACGTTGACGGCCCCCCAAAGCGAACATAAATCAGACACATCGCGACCTTCTCGAGAATATAGTCTCACAAGGCATCCAGGCGTTGTCGAACTTCGGTAGCTTTCACAACGCAGTCACGCTCAAAATGAATGTAGCCACCCAGACGGCTTCACCAACAAAAAACCCTACCTTTGCAACCACAAAACGTAGCAGAGACGGTGAGGTAAGCCATCGCTTAGAACGCAACCAGAGAAGGCGAAGAACCTGATGGCCGGTACACCAAGCGCATCGTCCGTTTTGGAATCCTCGAGGGCGAAACGGACAGTGGAAAAGCTACTTCAAGCTGGGAAGCTGAAAATTGGTTGGGCATGCCGTATAAATGAGCGAGCTGCTTTAGGTGCCTTGAACCCGACCACTTGACAAGAGCGTCCAAGAACAGCGTTGGCAAAAGCGGGTGCTGCCTGAGGTACAGACAATCGTGTCACAAAGCCATAGACTGTAAATCTGAGCCAAGAAGTACACCTGTGAAAAGAACAATGCCGAGGATATAAGTCAACAAGCGGGTAGCCAAAGGTGTCGTTTGGCTGTCGAGAAGCGAGCAGAATTATTCAGAATTCAGTTTCTAGAGCTGAACCTCAACTGCTGCGCGGACGAACAGGCTTTGTATTCCTATTCGGTGCGTGAGCTTGACATCGATGTGGCGTTACTCAGTGAGCCATACACCCTCAAATAACGGGATAAAAAATCTGCGATATTTGTGTGTAAATAAGATAAGATACAGAAACTGTTATGCAGTCGGTTCAACATGCTTGCAATGCAACCATACAGCCCAGACGCCAATATAACCGACACCAGTTTTTTGGTGGTCAGAGGAACTGGCAGATATCCGCAGAGACTACATCCAAGCACCTAGTCAAGCATAAGGCGCTAAAACAAGCTATTCTCTTTAGTAAAATACGTTGCTTTCTTGGGCTGTGCGATGATGTCGACAGAGATCCATTGGGAAAAGCGTTTGAAATAGTGACGATAAAATAGACACTGCTTCACAATACTTAGGACAGATGATACAAATAGTGTCCACAACTTTTAACAACAAGAACCCCTACCCTCTGTAACTTGGGAAATGATCTGCCGGTTGATCCAGTCTCCGAGTTCGATGTTCTGTCAGCGGCAAGGAAGATAAACCACCGCAAAGCACCTGGCCCAGCTGACATTCCCAACAATGCACTCAAGATGACCATTGCAATTAGAGCGGAACAGGTTGCGCAGCTATACAGCAACGGCCTTCTATGCGGAGTTTTTTCAACTCCGCATAGAACTTGAAGAGTCGGAGACTTGTTCTGCTCCCGAAGCCAGGTAGACCACCCAAGGGTGTGGATTAGTACGAGGGCGCTCAAAACTAGCCCTGAGTAAGTCTAGAGACCGCATCGTACAGTCGGCGAATCATACATGATAACAGCCTGAGCTGTTAATATCTTTAGAAGATTACCACCTTCCTGGAGAATCCAAAAGAACAAAAAATCTTATCGAGTGGCATTTCATATTCTTCACATTTTTAATATTTGAGCATTTCGAGTTTGTACACTTTGAGCAGCACTTCCGGCAAACTCAATTCTCAAATGCTGCTTTGTTTTTGTGTTTTATTTGTACTTGTACAGTTTGAGAAGCATCTGAAAATAGAGATGATCTTAATATTTAGCGAATTCAATGATTTTTTCACACCAAACTTCACCGTTACTATCTAAAGGCTATTTAGAGGTTCTCTTAAGAAATGATCCAAATCGGGCCAGTGGTTTCGCCGTCCATAACGGACAAACAAACAAACAAACAACTTCTAATTTTATATACAGATGTGAACACACATCGTTAAGTATTTTGTAAAATAAATATAAAAATAATAATAAATAAAAAAGTAAAATAAAATACCCTTCATACAAGACACTAAATATAGATTATTTCTTACATTTTGTTCATAAAGATGCTCTAATACGTACATATCTCACCAATGCGCCATAGCGCCGATTCCCTTTCCTTACGATCGAGCAAGGTTTCCTTGTGTACCTTCTCGATGTGTGTCAGTCCGGAGCCACGCACTAAGATGCAACGTACGCTGTCGCGTGCCTCGAGCTATATCAGACTCAACTAACAATTGCCACAACTAAGGAATCCTCTATAAAATTATACCTTTGCACCCCCGTTGCAGAAAACTTTAGCGTTTGTTCCTTCTAATATAAATAACAAAAGTAAAATATTGGGTTGAGGAAGAACTACACTATCTTTTTAGTAAAAATTTAGATCATTTTTCTGTATTGTATATTTTATAATTCTCGTCCTAAGTAAACACCTGCCAAGTGAAGTTATTTGACTTACAGATTCTAGTTTTCTTTTGAACGTTATAATTAAAATTTTTTAAACTAAGATAGTTTCGCCGGACTTAATTAGTACCAGCATGTTCTACATTAAAATTACCTTTATTAAAGCCATTATCTATTTATTTATTTATTTATTTTACATTGACTTACAGTTAAGGCAATGACCACACACTGATCTCACATGGGGCAAACCCAGTTACATATTAGACTGGGCTCAGCTGGTCTTAAATGCTAATTTCTTTAGTGAACATGCGATACCAAATATAATATCTACAGATAAGAACATTATCAGCCTCTAACAAATAAGCAGGCAAGGTGAACTAAAGCTAAGATTCAACTTCATTACATACCAAACAATAAAGATTTAAACAAGTAAAGCTAGCATTATTTCAACGATGCTAATTAAGACGGCATTACATGTGTGGGAACTATGAGTTCATTGAAGAGCATATTATTTACTATATGTTGAGACAAGATAATAGGATAGATTTTAAATTATCAGAAGATTTAGAGTTGGATATAGTGCAAATTGTTTGATTGACATAGGACGCGAAATGGATCATGCAGCAGATAAGTAGTTCTACAGAAACCGATAGAATTTGGAATATAACCTCTAGTAACCCGAGAAGGAACGTTAAAGTTTATGTTACCAAGCAAAAAAGGAGAATAGATATTATCAACAATTAAATTATGTAGAAACATCATACCGAGAGTAGTCCTACGACTGGCCAACGTAGGTAGTTGGATGGAAGGTTGACATTTGCATGTTACGTATTTCAAACAGTAAGAATTGTTCTTGTACTCATTCAATGCGATGGCTATACATTATAAACTGGGGCTCCCATACACAAGATTCTAAACTAAGATTCTACACCTTGTGAACTTTTGTAAACTTCACTCTATCAGATCTCTTCTAAACGCCCTTCACTCTAAGGCAGCCATCCGAAATAGATCCAGTGATCTTCAAATTCGAATATTTTTTAAGTTGATATGCAAACATTTCTCAGAACGAAACTTACATAAAATTTATTCTTTAATATTTATTTCTTTAAAAAAAATCCTTCTAAAGAGCATCTCACTAAAGCGAATTTCGGGCAACGGCTTCTCTAAATTCGAATTTACTCCAATGGGAATGTACTTATGCTTTCCTTATCATATTTTCTTCATCAAACTCCTGCCTCATAACAGGTCTTCCTTCTTGCATTTCAATTTTAATTCCTCCGAAAAGTCTTCAAATCGAACAGACCTCTCTAAATCAAATATTCGCCACGCAATTCTAGTATTCAAATTTCCCAGTCCCAGTCTCTTCGCAATGGTACTCTGTAGAATGGCATCTCTTTTGGTACATAGGACAACATGTCGGGTGATTCATTACGTCTCTCAACTGAACTTATTCAAATATTGCTTTTCTGATTAACACTTTTTTCCACTTTGCTAGTAAATAGAACTTTTCATAATTAAACGTCTCTGAACACAATTTCCACAATGTGAAGAGAACTTCTATAAACTCCTCTAAGTAGAACTACTCTGACCGTCTTTAAGCTCAAATTTTCTAAACGGAACTATTCTTAAGAAAACCGGAAGTCTTTTTAACCTTTGCTTTCCTGAATATGATTTTTTGTTCATAGACTTATCAGGTCCAACGTAATCACACACTGATCTCACATTGGGCGGGGCCAAGTAGTATCATAATTTACCCAGTTACATGGCTGGGCTCAGCTGGCCTTATTAGTTTCTTTGGTCAACATGCAACACCAGAGCTACTGTCTACGTTATATGTGGCGTTTATATATGGCTACAGACATAACATTTTTAGCCGTTTACAATTAAGCAGGCAAAATTTAAACTACAGTTAAGAATTAACTAAGAGTTAATTTCTATTAAATAGAAGGCAAGTAAGAAAGTACTACTTTTCTAAGTCGTTGAGGTTGACCAGTACCCTCAAGTGGATTTACGAAACGAGAGCAAGTGTCTGTTCCGCAGTGTACCGACAAATCTCAACATCAGCTTTCACTACCAATCACAATCAAGGATTGAAAAAAGGGGTTAGAATTAGTTCATAGTACTAAACTAATTTTATTATTAGTTCAACGTCTCTAATAGTTTGGTTTTTAGGAGATTAATAGAATTCGGAGGAGTAGCTGACGCATAGTGAGTGTTAAAAGACATATAAAGGATCATGCTGTAAGGAAGAAGTTCTACACAAGACGAGGCTAATTGGTATGTAAAGCCTAGTAAATCGAGTGGGCACATTAAAAATGTATCAAACTCAGTAAGAAAGGTGAGTTAATATTACCGTAAATAAAATTAGAAACGAAGGTCAAGCTCAGGATTGCTCTACGACTAGATATATTAGGAAGATTGATCAATTTAGAACGACTCCGATATGATGGAAGGTGCGCATTAGGTTCCCAGCAAAGATTTCTGAGAGCAAAGAGTAGAAACAATTTTGAACAGACTCAATTCAATTAAACAACATATATTTTCTTCATTGCAGACGACCATTCAAGTTTATAGGAACTGTTTGAAAATGGATCTTTAATACACAACACTTGGTATATAATGGGATACAACCAGCGAAGAGGTCATCTCGCAATTGCTAAGACGGTAAGTTGTTAATTGGATACAACTTGAAAATACTTTAAAGATTACAAATATTTAACTTCCTTTCGACAGACTTAAAATGCGCCAAATATCCCTTACTTAAACCCAACACGCCCAATGTTGCTGATAATGCCAAATCTGCTGCTGATGCTACTTCTGGGTCTCCTTGTTCTACACTTGCGGCACCAATGACAACAGTTGCCGGGGAAGCTGTCAACAACAATCCGACCAAAGGTCTCGGCCACATTGTCTATCTCTAACCCGCTTAAGCTTGTATGCAGCCGTCCTACGCCGTCAGGACTAGTCACATCAGCAGCAAAATGCGTCTTGGCGGCGCACACCACTTGAAGCATTAAAGTACTTTCAAGCGCTCCATGCATGTATTTATTCGTATTTCCCGGTAGCCGACTACTGTAAAATAATTTCAATATATACTTTTTTGCGCCCTCAATTAAAGTAATGCTTAGTTTTGTTTTAGTTTAGTCTTAAGGATCAAACCAAAGAATTTTCTACACCTTCAGTCGATACTATTACCATACTCTTTAGTTATGGCTACTAATTGATCAAGGCCAATTAATCGAGCCCTCAGCTCATTACTTAAATATATATGAAATACGTTGACTTAGGTAACCCAAATTGAAGTATTTAAGTGGATTCTTCTTTTTGTACGATTTTTTTCCAAAAAATAATATTAAAAAAGAAAAAAATAAGTACCTTAAACGCACTTGGCACAAAATCGAACAAAGTCAATTTAAAATGTATCTAAGGCTGTAGTTTTTCAGCATGAATGCTTTTTGTAAATAAAATATAATAAAATAAATTTGTAAACCAAAAATTGTCGAAGCTTTTTTCTCTTGCATTCCTATTCGTAACTGAATGCAAAAACTCTGGGTGAAAATGCAAACGAATCTCCCATTTGTGGAGAACTTAAAATTA
>JAWNKX010001072.1:0-33542 GCA_035041755.1 Cacoxenus indagator
TGCCCAACCTCCCATCCCTCTCCCACTCCATTACTTCCTTCTAGCCACATTCCTCCTACTACTCTACCCTCTGTTATCGCTAACTTAACCTTCTACCGAATTCTCTTACTCCTCTTTTGATTCCTATCCTTCTAAGAGTTCTTCGCAGACTAAGACTGCCACTAATTCAATACCGTGTACCTTTGTCTTCCGACATTGTCGTTTTTGTTGAAACTTAGCTTCGTCGCGACGTTCTCAATGCCGAACATTTTAATAACTCCTACTCTACGTTCCGGAAAGATCGTGTTGGGCATAGTTGTGCTGGTGTCCTTATTTCTGTTCTTTCTTCTTCAATCTTCGCACTATTGACTGGATTAATTCTAACTACTCCAATATGGTATTTCCATCCATTTTTAGCGAGTTTGTTGATTTATTGCTGGATCTCTCTGTACAGCAAATAAACTACATATCTAACAGCATTGATCCCACTCTCGACCTTGTGTCGTTGCCATGAAAACTGTTCGCTTGTGAGATCCTCTCCATTGTCAATTCCTGAAGAATCCTATCACCCCACTCTTGAAGTAATTGTAAGTCTTAGTCACCCTTTGTCTTTTTCTAATTTTCTTTGTACTAAGCCGAAACGAGTATTTAACTTTAAATATACAAATTTTAACCATCTTGATTTCATTATTGGTGTTACTATAGTAACCTTTGCAAAGTAAAATTCAATCTTAATCAAAATCATAAACAATTCATTAAATTCATAAATACTATTTAATATTTAAAAAGGGCAGTAAATCCGACATCTCAAACTATAGGGGTATTGCCAAACTGTGCGCTATTCCTAAGTTATTATTATTATTTTTATTGTAGCTTAGAATTAATTCAAAATTACAATACTTTTATGGCTACAGCAACGAAGGCCTTAGGATGGTTTTTTTTACATGTATTTAGAAGCTCGTGTGTAAACTTCGTCCTATCCTGAATCTAGTGTAGATAATTGCGTGTTTTCTGTTTACAGTTATTGGTATGTTTGTTGGTTTCCGATAAGGATTTATTGTTTTATAATAGTGTATGTATTCGCTCCAGATATTTTTTAAAACTAGTTTGCTTGTCATATTGACGAGGTTGTTAATGTCTTTCTGACTAAAAGTGTTGTGAGGAATTAGTGAGGCTGTTGTGGCGCCTTTTGCTGCTGTGTCCGCCAGCTCATTTCCTTTTATTCCTGCATGTCCTGGTGTCCACATTAGTTTTATTTTTTTATGGTTTGCGGATATCATGTCTCTGATTTTGCTTATGGTCGGATCATTGTTATTTACATTTTGTACAGCGAGGAGTGTTGAAAGCGAGTCGGTGCATATGACATGTTTGGTTTTTTTGATTGCACTTGCCAGTTCCACAGCCATTAGAATTGCTTCAGCTTCGGCTGTAAAAATGGACGTGTAGAAGGGTGTTATAGCCAATCTTAGAATTTCATTCTCTTCAGTGACAACGCTGAGTGCTGTTGAGTTGTCTGTTTTTGAGCCGTCGGTAAAGACAACCTTCCACGTAGGGAAATTGGATCGAATACTATTGAAGGTTCTCGTGTAAATCTCTTTGGGAGTTGAGTCCTTTTTATAATGTGCGAGTTGGAGTATAATTGAGTTTTCACTAAGTTGCCATGGTGGGACCTTTTGTTTGTATTTTCGGTGAGTAGATATAATTATGTTGAATTCTACAGCTTTTTTGATGGCGATTTGGAGGTTTGATGGTATTTTAAGATCTCGTTTCTGCTTCATTTGTTTGATTAGCGTTGTATGCATTGAAGATCTGGATGTATTGGTTAGTCTGTTTATTTGTCTGCTGATGCTCCAATCAAATCTGGTACTCAGGTTGGGGAGTCCAGCTTCTGCGAGGATGTTGGCGATGGGAGTGGTTCGGAAAGCACCTAAAGAGAGTCTGATGGAGGAGTTGTAGGGGGTGGATAATTTGTTAATATTGGTTTTGTTTGTTTTGCAGTATACACAGAGGCCGTAATCTATTTTGGATAATATTATTGCTTTTGTAAGGTTTAGGAGAGAGATAGTGTTACATTTAAGATTTTGCTACTTAAACATTTTAAAATATTTAATCTAGTGTTTAATTATTTTATTAGTGTATTAATATGTTCATTCCAAGAATGTCTCTTATCAAAGATAAGCCCTAATATTCTAAGATATTGTGTTTTATTGTTTATTTTAATGTCTATGTTTGTAAGTTGTGTTTTTTGCATACATGTAAGTATGAGGATTTTTCGCTGGATATTTTTGTGCCACTAAAGGTGGACCATTGATTTAATATTTGGAAGAAACTTTTATTTCAGTAACATAGCCTACTTTTGGATTAAAAATGAAACACAAATCGTCTGCGTACATTGTATGTGTAAAAAATTTGTTTTGATTTATTATGTGGCTTAATTTGTTGTAAGCTATGAGGAAAAGGGGACAGAGAGTGTGGATCCCTGCGGGATGCCATTAAGTAGGTGCTCTTCTTTTGACAGGGTACTATTAACTTTTACTCTGATCTTCTATTACTAAGGTAACTGCGAGTGTAGTTAAAAATTTTTGGTTCGAGTTTCCATGCGAGGAGCAGTTGAATAATGCAATGAATTCCTACTCTGTCAAAAGCTTTTTCCATATCAATGGAAAGAATTGATACATGGTTTTTTGATGACAGTTTGTTGCAAATGTAATTATCTATTATTAAAAGAGGATCTATGGTGCATCTGTTTGCTTTGTATTCGTACTGGTTTTAGGACAGCAAGTTTTCTTGTCATTCGCAAGTGCACTGTCAAGTCGACTAGTCGCCTCCTTTCGCTTTTCGAATTTAATAACACAAAAAACTAAATCAAGAGACAAGATAATCAATTGTTCTTATCTCAAGATGCCTGTTGAACGCAGTCCCCTGACTGCGGGCAGCTCGTAAAAACAAAATCATCCATCAAGGAACAGCATGAGCGTACCCCACGCTCAAACAGCTGTCCGCATAAATAACAACAACGAATACCTTGGCACATCAACAAGCGGTTCAAACAACAGCATCAACATCAGTGACTCACACCAAGCCTCACTTCCCGTTAATTTCGAGAGAGCGCGTTCTTGCTCTCCCGCAATACATCAAACAGCTACAAACTCACAAAGTGAAAACAATAACGGATCATTAATCCAAACAAACGCAGCCTCTCGCTCTACCACTCAACTAACTATCAGCTGTTCCATGGCAGCAGGTAATATGCAGCCTCTGCCGTGGAGTGCACAATGCCCTTCACCAACGACGCCACTCTCCTCGTACGAACCAACAACAACAACAACAACCACAACGCAGACATCAGCTGCTATCTCACTAATTACAACAACCACCACGTCATCTTTCTCAGCTACAATGCCAATTTGCTCCCTCTCTTCGGCAACAACATTGATCAGAAAAAAGACATCAAACACGCAAGTACAAACTTCAACCAATCAAAACCCACAAGAGTCAAAAATAAAACGCAACCGTAGTAAGCTCTCTCCCAATAACACTTCCGAACAAAATAGCAGTAGTGTAGGCCAATTAATAAACACGTCTGTTTCCTTTCACAGCACGACGCAAACTGACTTTATTTCTTTCGCCTTTTGGGCATTCACACATTTGACATTCACAGAACTTTCTTAAGCTACGTTAACTAATACAACTTATATTACTACAATTCGGCCGTCCTGACATTGAGGATCACCTGATCCTCCTTTTAGTTTTTCCTACTTCTTAGACAATACTAATTTTCTGCCATTTGCTGTCTTTCTTCTGTCGTACCCCTTTGGTCGCGCTTCACGTTTGTCTTATCATTTGTCTGCTTCTCTTTTGTCGTCTTCATTCCGCATTTCATTCGTACTTTCAATTTGTCTTTTCATTTGTCGTTTCGATTATCTGCATTCGGCATTTCGTTTGTATTTTTTTAGAAAGAGAGAAAAAAAATCTTTTTTTTTCTTTCATATCCCACTTCTGAATATTGTAGGCCAATTAATAAACTCGTCTGTTTCCTTTCACAGCACGAAGCAGACTGACTTTTGGGCATTCACACATTTGACATTCACAGAACTTTCTTAAGCTACGTTAACTAATACAACTTATATTACTACAATAGTAAAAAAAGTAGGAAAAAAACTCAAACACAAACGACAATACAAACAACACTGCAAAAGTACTGGCTGAGCGCGCCTAATACTAATAACAGGTTCGAACTCCTCTCACAAGATGAAACGGCTGAAGACGGCAGTGGCACAGAAGCAAATTCTAATGCGCCAAATCAACCTCGACCACCTACTAAAATTCACAAGCCACCACCAATATACGTACAGGACGTAGAACAATTTAACGTACTAAACAAAGCTCTGAATAACACAATAGAACAAAATTACATTTTAAAAACACTTAAAAACAACGAAGTACGCATACAGACAAATGACTCGTCGAACTACTCGGCGGTGGTTAAGATGCTCAGGGAAAACAAAACTAAATACTACACCTTTAAGCCGAAAGAGGAGCGGGGATTCCAGACAGTACTTAGGAATATGCACTACGCCACTGACCTTGACGAACTTAAGAACAAGCTATCGGAACTAGGCCATAACGTTATTAATATACACAACGTACAACAAAAACTGACAAAGAAACCACTGCCACTATTTTTCATTGAACTGAAAGCCAAAGCAAATAATAGAGAAATCTTTAATATTACAACACTCCTATGTACCAAAGTCATATTTGAGCCCCCACACCATAAACGCATAATATCGCAATGCTCAAATTGTCAAAAATACGGCCACACGAGAAATTTCTGTACCAGAGACCCGATCTGGGTCAAATGCGCCGGCAAACACAAAACAATCGACTGCAAAATTGAAGCTAACGGTCAAATAAAATGTGCATTGTGCGGTGCTGCACACACTGCAAACTACAAAGGTTGTGAGATATACAAGGCACTGAAAATAAAAAGATTTCCATCCTAGAACCCTAGAGAAACTAGCCACCAAGTTCCGGCTGAGACAGTAGCAGTAGCTCCAATCGAGCCTCAAAACTTAAACAAAATTAAGACCGGTTTATCGTACGCTCAAGTAGCTAAGGATAAGAATGACAACAATAATGGCGAAAAGAATAAGAAGGAACAACTCACGAATCCAAACAATGAATATATAAGTAGACGCATTGACATAAATACTGACATTACTGAGATGAAAGAGCTGATGAAACAATTGTTTTAACAAGTCACAAATATGATAAACGTCATAACAATTCTCATATCGAAGATGGCCAAACAAAATGGAAACTAAATTAAGGATCATAACTTGGAATGCAAACGAACTGAAAAACCATATTGACGAACTACAAATACTTCTTCATGACAACAGTATTGACATAGCCCTAATCTCGGAGACACATTGCACAAACAAACACTTCATACAAGTTAGAGGGTACAAAGTGTATACCACAAACCACCCCGATGGCACAGCGCACGGTGAAACAGCTATAATAATCAAGCAGTGCATAAAGCACGACGAGCTTTAGCCTTATCAGCACAACTACATACAAGCGACGAACATTCAAATTAATGATCTCGTAAGACCACTCACAATATCTGCTGTATATAGCCCACCAAAACATAATATTATAGACACAGAATATAAGAATTTCCTCAACTCTCTTGGACAACGCTTCATTGCAGCCGCTGATTACAACGCGAAACACACTATGTGGGGATCGAGGCTAACGAACAAAAAAGGCAAAAATTTCCCCCGCTATGCAGTTCACAAACTCTAAACACTTGAGTACAGGCGAACCAACATATTGGCCAACAGACACGAATAAAACACCTGACTTGATAGATTTTTTCATCACAAAGAACTTTGACATTCGGAAATGTAAAATCTTATCACGATTCGAACTCTCGTCAGACCACAACCCTTTAGAATTAATATATGACTCACACGTTACGCCTACACATGCAAACAGACTTTTGTACAACAACAGAACTGACTGGCATACTTATAAGGAATACATTGACATTAATTTAATGACCGACATCCTTCTTAAATCATATGAGGATATCGAGTCTGCGATAATATTCCTGAATGACACCATTATGAAAGCAGTCATACAATCGACACCAAAAAAGAAGCAGAAAAATTGGATATTCTACACACAACCTCAACTACGACGGCTATTAAATAAAAAATGTAAACTACGGAAAACCTGGTCAACCACAAGATCTCCTGAGACAAAAAGACAGTACAACAAGGCAACTAAAGAGGTTAAAAAAATGATTCAGGTATTAAAAAACAAACAATTAACATCATATCTCAAGAGGTTAACACCCACGAGTCAAACGGACTACTCCTTATGGAAAGCTACTAAAGGATGGACAAATAAAAGTAATCATCAGGCTCCTTTAAAAATGGAAAACGGGTTATGGGCAAAGACGAACTTGGACAAAGCTAAAGTATTAGCGGACTATTTCGAAAGGGTTTTTACAGAAATCGCCACCAACTCAAATGATCCACAGCTGAACACAGATATTAGCAGAGGTTCAGAACATATAAAACATGAAAAGACCACAAAAACAAAACAGTACAAGTTATATACACTACTAAGAATAGATTCACACCAATCCATATAAATATTGACGGAGACCTTTCAAAAAGAAGACAACTGCACTGGCTGCTCAAACCAAATACAAACATCTCAATTGAAAACAAGCTCTTAATCTATAAGACAATTATTAAACCAATTTGGACATAGGGAGCCGAAATATGGGGAGTTGCCAAAAAATCAAATATAAAGTTAATCCAGAGGCAACAATCAAAAATTATTCGCACCATCTCCAAAGCCCAATGGTATATCACCAACACGGACCTACATCGAGACCTAAGAATTGCGACAGTAGATGGTAGATGAGGAAATAATCAATTTAAGCAGAAAATACCAAACCAAACTTTCCCAGCATTCGAACGATGGTGTGAATACATTACCATTAGATGATCTAACTCGGCAACGTAGATTAAAAAGGGTGAGACCAGTGGACCTCACATAACACATTACTTCCAATTAATAATTGTTGATTGGGGTTATCTTTAATTGTTTATTTATTGTTAAAATACACGTATTGTTAAATTCCAGTCACAACACTACTTTACAAACTGATTGTAAAATTGAAATTCACCCACTAGTCCTAAATATTAATCTGTACAATACTCGATTTATTTTTTTATAACAGGCAATGTACTCTTTTTTGGGAAATAAAAAAAAAAAAAAGTTTTCTTGGTTGAGATACCACATAATTCTTGTTGAAATAATGTTTTCTAGGGTTTTTGATATGCAGGAGAGTAGTGATATTGAACGATAGCCGTTAATTGAATCTTTTGGTTTATTGGGCTTGCTTATAGGGATTATAGTTGCTATCTTCCATTGTTGGGGAATATGATGCTGGTGTCAAATATTTTATTATACAGGTCAAGTAGTTTATTGATGCCAGCAGGCGGAAGCTTTTTTAACATATCGTAGGGTATTTTATCAAAGCAGGTGTGGATCCTTTTAGGCTACCAAGACAGGATTGAAGCTCAATTGACGTGATGGATTAGTTTTGCTTTTGGTTCCGGGATATATGTCAAGGGTGTTTGGGCTGTGTAATGGTGTTTGTTTTGCTTGAAGGAATCTGAGAAGTTAGAGTCTTTTGAGCAATCAGATCAGGCCTTGCTAAATGCATTAGCGATCTCCTTATACTCACAAGAGTTACCTGCTGCGGTTTCTATTGCATGTATGTGTGTGTTTTTTGGATCCCTGTAATGATATGTACTTTATCCCAAGGCGTTTTTGTAGTTGAACTCGGGTTCATGTCATTGGTAAAGTCTGCGAAAGCAGTTTTTTGGGCTCGCTTTGCTTCATACTTAATCTTTGCATTTGCTCTTTTATATTGTTCTCTCTGCTTAAATGTCTCCTGAGATTATTTAGACATTTTACCTCTCCTTTTTAAGAGCTCTAGTTCCTTACTCCACCAATATGTTGTCTTTTTCATAGCGATTATCGTTTGCACATGCTGTAATTATTTTAAAGAATTTGGCAGCTGCTTGATTTATGTTGTTTATGATATTAATTTTTTGTGAGTGTTCGTTGATGTTTTTCTGAAATTTTTCCCAATTGGCTAGGTGCAGTTTGTATTTATGTGTTTTGAAATCTACGTTATTTGGTACTTTAAGAAAGAGATTGATGTAAATTGGAAAATGATCGCTTCCATATAAATTATCGCAAATAGACCAGGAGGCATTAAGGTTAAGTGGTGGTGAGTGTGTTCATAGTGTTCATAGTTGTGTAGTGTGTATGACCGGCATTATTAAGTACGATCAGACTACTGTTCTGTATGAAATTTGCAACTACATTGCCCCTTTGGTTGTTTGAAGAAGATCCGCAAAGTGAATGACAGGCATTGAAATCTCCAAGCATAAGTACTGGCTTGTTAAAGTTGTTGAAAAGGTCATGAAGATCCTGTTCAACGAACTTGTCAGTTGGCTAGATGTAAATATTTAATATTATAAAAGGAATTTCTGATTGAATTTCTGCGGCGATGGCAAGAATGTTGGAATTTAAATCTATTATTTTATGTTTAATGGAGTTTGATATGAGGAGAGGTTTGTTTCCTCTGCTGGCTTTTGTGAATAGTGTATTTATATCATTTTTTTGGTATAGTGCAAATTGTTTTGGAGTGTGAAGTGGTGTGTTGTTGTTGATGAGATGGGTTTCTTGTAATGCTATTATCTGTGGCTTATATTTGTTTAATAAAAGAGAGGAACTGTGATATTTGTCTTTAGATCCGTTTATGTTCCATTGTATTACTTTAAGTGTCATAGTCGTGAAAATTTTATGATATGTTTTGTTTTTATATTTTTGTTCATTGTATCTCCCTTTGCTCTCCCCTTGCTCAACTCCTCAACAACGCGATTACGATCTCATAATGCAACGCGCCATTATGAGCGAACGAGATTGCTGAAGGAGGAGAGCAAATAGAGAGCGATAGAGGCTTGTTATGATTATAGCTCAATGTCTTCTTCTTTGATATCATTGTCTGTATCAGAGAGAATTGAGTCATTTTGGTTTAGTGTTTTGTTTTTAGGCTTTCGAAGTCTATGTTTGTGTCCATTTTTGAATTGTTTGTTTTTGTCGTTTGTCGTTTAGTTTCATACATTGTGCATTTTTCTTTGGTTTTGATTTTAAAGATCTCTTGGGCTTTTCTGTATTTTGGACATTCTTTGCTACTAGCAGCATGTTCGCCACCGCATTTAACGCACTTCGTACTTGAGCACTAGGTTGGGTCGTGGAGTGGAAGGCACATGGGCAAGTAGTTTTGCCATTGAAAAATTTGGCTGTATGCCCTATGAGTTGGCAAGTTTTGCATCTCATAGGGATGGGAATGTATTCCTTAACAAGAGCGGTATGCCATGAAATATGGATTTTTTTGGGAGACTGAATCGGTCGAAAGTTAGCTGCAATACACCGGTCGGAGTAGCTTTTCCATTTATTTGGCGTGAATATTTGTATATTTCGACTACTCCCTGTGCTTTAAGTTCTTGGATTATTTCCTCGTTAGAGACTTTATCAAGGTAGGGCGCATACACAGTGCCTTTGCAGTGGTTAAGATTTTCGTGATACTTTGTTTCAATTTTACAGGAGTTCTTTTGTACTTAGGAATTTATTATTATTTTAACAATTATTGAATTTTCAACAAAAATTAGTAGTTTTCCATCGCGCATTTCATTAATTTTTAAAACCTTATTACTTATTAGTTTGATAGCTTGTTCGACCGCAAAATGAGGAATGTGGATTTGAGGGTCTAGGGCTGACATAATTATATATTTGGGGTTTGGTAGATTGACAGTAGGGAGTTCTGGGAAAGCTTCCGAAAGAGGAGTTGGCTTTTTCCTTTTGCTTTTGGGGCTAAGGAAAGCGAAGCATTGTGTTGTGCCTAGAAGGCATGATGCCGTTTACTTACTTTGTTGTTTTAGTACAGTACTTGTTTACCAACGAATGAGTGAAAAAAAAGAGAGAAGAAAAAGAGAGAACAGGCGCTTGAAAGTTTGATAAGCTTTGAACTAAACTGCGATTGACTGCGAAAGCACAACCGAACGATGAAAGGTTTAGTCGACGTCTAAGTATTCCTAAGTTGTTAGAGCAAATTATTATATATCAGTTATATAGACTATATATCCAATTTAAGTATATCTCAGCATGGTTTTGTGACGAACCGTTCTACTGCTACCAATCTCTCGGAATTTACCTCTATCGTTAACCGCAACTTCTCGGTAGGTAGTCAAACCGATGTTATCTATACTGATTTCAGCAAAGCTTTTGACACATTATCGCATACTTTACTCTTAACCAATCTTTAAGCGTTTGGTCTTTCACTTCCCTTAGTTCGATGGCTTTCATCTTATTTTAATTGACGAACACAAAGGGTATTTTTAAGTCTTATATATCACTATCTATTATTGACTTAACTAACGACTTAACTAATTTTATCAAACACTCACATATTTTAATGTACGCAGGCGATGCTAAACTATTTTCATGCCTCAACGGCCCCTCTCTACGGTTCCTTCATCAGAGTTATTTAGACGTTTTATCTATTTGGTGTTCCACTAACTATCTTATACTTAACATAGCTTTACTCTAATAAATGTAAAGCTATGTCATATTTCGTAGAGCTTTAAGTTCACACTCATATTTCAGCAATGGTAATAGGTTGAAACACGTTTCTCAATTTATTGACCTTGGATTTTTTTTTGACTCCAAGTTGCATTTCGGCACTCACGTTTCCTACTCAGCCTCTAAGGCCAGTGGTGTCCTTGGCTATATTAAACGCTGATCTAAGGAATTTAACGATACTCATACAATAAAAGTGCTGTACACCTTACTTGTTAGACCTATTGTTGAATATGGGTTTGTGTTTGGAATTCTCAATATCAAAGGTATATTGATTGCATTGAGTCTGTTCAGAAATAGTTTCTACTCTTTGCTCTCGGAAATCTTTGTTGGAAACCTAATGCGCGCCTTTCATCATATCAGAGTCGTTTGAAATTAATCAATCTTCCTACTTTATGTAGCCGTAGAACACTCTTGGGCGTGACCTTCATGAATAATCTTATCTATGGTAATATTAACTCTCCTTTCTTACTGAGTTTGATTAATTTCAATGAACTTGCTCGATTTACTAGGCATTACACACCTATTATCCTCGCCTTGTGTAGAACTTCTTAATTACAGCATGATCCCTTCTATGTCTTATGTAAATCTTTTAACGCTCAATATTCTCAAAATTAGCTTCTCCTCCGACCTCTATCAATCTTTTAAAAACTAAACTATTAGAGACGTCGAACTAAATTTAAATTATTGTTGTTTGGTAAATTTTCTGTATTTCTATTTTCATTTGTAAATGGCTGATGATGTTTGGTCTGTAGTCATGTAGAACGTAGGCATTACCTTTGGTGTTGCATACTGACCAAAGAAACTTTTAATTAGACCAGCTGAGACTGGGCTTCTATATAACTTGATGATTTTTGATACAACTTGGCCCCGCCCAATGTGAGATCAGTGCGTGGTTACATCAGACCTGCTAAGCCTATAGAAAAAAAAATAATAATAAACAATAATAATAATAAACAATAATAATATTAATAAACAATAATAATAATAATAATAATAATAAACAATAATAATAATTGTTGGGAGCTGAACTAAATTCGCGCTGGACAGTGCATTAAAGCTTTGCCATCTGCATGTGGTTGAGCTTTCGCCATATATTGCTGGGGCTTTCCCTCGGCTCTTCAATTCGCCATCCACCCGCTTTTTATACATATTAACTACCCTATTCTGTGCACTCTATCTATAAAATTCTTATTTTTTGAATAGATAGAAGCTTTTGTCATTTTTGTTATTCTGGCGCACAAGGAAAGCTTCACTATTACAAAAAATCTGTTTTTCGTAATATTCCCAAAAATACCATACCACAGCGGAGAGTATGGTATTTTTTTTTTTGCTTGAAGAAACCCCACTTCGCCTTGTTTCACTACGCAAATCAGTTCTGAAATTATTTGGTTTGCGCGGGAGACCGACGTTGGGTCATAACACCCACATGGTTGTTTCCTACACACTCTTGGTGTGACCCATGTGCGTAGAAATATAAAGCCACCAAGAAACCAAGCTCAAATGGAATTTTTGAGTTTCCATTATCCTGCGGCTTCAATTGCTCTATCAATAGGTGGCACAATGTTTTTGACAGTCGATAGTTTCTCTCAAAAACATTGGCCGATATTAAAAATGGATCACTATTATCACGCAATGATTTTTAGACACTTCTATTGTAAACATTTTCATCATCTTCCAAAAACTTTGCCAAAAGGCAGCAAATCACGTTGTTGACATCACCTGATGAGGAGGTGTTAAAAAATAGGCAACAGATAGAGTAAAGAGCTTTTCTAAATGAACAAAATCTCCCAAAAACTCCCATAAAAATATTTTATCGCCTACTGTCTATCAAAATCTATCAAAATATATATATTCATTTGATAGAGTTCACAGAATAGGGCGTTAGGGTTAATACTTTTGTCATTCCAATAATAAATAAATAAATTGCGGGCAGTTGTCTTGTTGTTGTTACCTTTGTTGTTGTTGCTGATGTTTGGTTTTGCGCTTTCTGCATAAGCACAACAGAAGAGCAGAACCAAATAGCAGCAAAAAATACTACAAAATACAACAACAACGTTGTTACGGTTTTTGAATTTTCTGTCATTTCACACTTACCACAAGCCGCGTAAAGGACCTTCGTTCCAAAAATAGGCAATAGATAGAGTAAAGACCTTTTCTAAATGAACAAAATCTCCCAAAAACTCCCATAAAAATGTTTTATCGCTTACTGTCTATAAAAATCTATAAAAATCTATCGAAATATATATATCATTTGATAGAGTGCACAGAATGGGGCCGTTAGTGTTAATACTTTTGTCATTCCAACTCCGATCACCGTATAATAAAGTCTTGTAAAATTATTTCGAAGCAAAATTCTTTGTTCACAATTCTGTGCCAAAGAAAAAAGGCTTGTTCGGAACAAACCTCGAGAGATATCGTTTTCGGTGCACAATTCGGTGCAAATTGCTTTCGGTTCGAGTTCAAACATTCTACAAATTCACAAACAATTTTTGGTTTTGATGCACATATGCACATAAAGGCACTTATACATGTGAATACACAAAACTCGCGGAGCCAAAGGCAACGCCGTGAGAAGGCAACTATCGGGCATGAATCAATTCCTAACTCCCGATGAGCTAGAAAACCTCAATTAGGCGGAACTATTGGTACGCTTAAAAATTGTTGAGCGCATGAATTTAGATTATGACGTTGCGCAAGAAAATCTGGAGAGACTTTATCTTCAAGCATTGGAAGCCCACGATCGTATCACGTTCACAAAGCTGCACTGCGAAGTAGAATCGAAGCTCAGTCATGAGCTCAGCCTGCACCGCAAGTACGTTGGCGCGAATTCAACTACGATCCGTCACCATACTGAGGAGCAAAACACAACTCTCTTCAGCCATTCACGTAAGCCTTGATTGCCCGAATAGCAACTACCAAGGTTCGGTGGAGCCAATATTGACTTGCCTAATTTTTACGCAATGTTCAACACCATCATCGGGAAGAATCAGGTTATGAGTAAGACTGAGAAATTCCTGCGCCTGCTTGATTGGAACTGCACTGGATACAATACGCTCGCTTGAGCCTATCGACGCCAACTGTGACAAGGCGTTAGAATTATTAAGTGTTGAGAGGGGTCGGGAAGCATTCTGCGGGAACTGAGCGACAAGATCAATTCGCACCTAAGGGCGCTCAGCACAATGGCAACTGGCGTATAGATTTTTAATTCATTTTAATCTGTCGTAAGATGGACCAAACAACGCAGAAGGAATGAGAGGACGCCTTATTATCGGGAAAGCTGCCCACACGGTCAGACTTGGCATAGTTTTTAAAAGCAGATGTCGAATGATGGAAAACCTGGAAAGCGTATGGTAAAGGAAACACCTAGCCATCAGGTGAGAAAAAACATTATTAAAGCTAACAAAAGTATTCCCATGGGTTCTGGAGTATGCTTCTTGTGTCTGGGATTCTCAATATCAGATGTATATTGATCGTATTGAGTCGGTGCAAAAGCAATTTCTAATTTTTGCTCTCAAAAACTTGCACTGGGATCCTAATGCTTGCATACCATCTTATCGGTGTCGTCTCAAATTGATCAACCTCCCTACCTTGTCTAGTCGTAGAACGGTCATTGGTGTAACTTTTATGTACAACCTCATTTATGGTAGTATTAACTCACCTTTCTTACTTACAATGATTAACTTTAGTGTACCAGCACGTCCAACTAGAAACTATTCTCCTATTATTCTTCCCCTTTGTAGAGCTTCTTATTTGCAACATGATCCATTCTATGTCTTATGCAAATCTTTTAATACCCACTTTGCATGTACTGCTCCTCCCACCTCTTCTTATGTTATAAAAACTAAATTGTTGGCATAGTTGAATTAATGCATAACTTATTTTCTATACTGGTACCCTGCATTTTTTCTCCTTGTTTAAATAGTCTATGTTATTGTAGGTATTGAATTCTAAATTTAATATTAGCTTTATTTTAATCTTGCATGCTGATTATGTTAATCGCTGATGATGTTTTTATCTGTAGCCAAATATTTAGTACGTAGACATTAGCTTTGGTATCGCATAATCACCAAAGATATTAGCAATTAAGACCAGCTGAGCCCAGTCTATGTGACTGGGTGAATTTTGATGCCACCTGGGTCTACCTCATGTGAGATCAGTGTGTGGTCATTGCGTACCTACTAAGTCGATTAAAAAAAATTAAAAAAAATTGCCACGGCTAACAATTTAATCATCACACACTTCCATTTCATCACCTAATACTTCACAATCATCATGCAATTTTTGTAATGCCAAAGACCATTATTTGTCAAAATGCTCAACATTTCTCAGTTTGTCTACAAACTCGCGATACAAAGAAGCTAAGAGGCCACACCTACGCCTGCCTTCGCAAAGGCCACAGCTTGCAAAAGTGTAGGTAGAGCCATTCTAAGCGGTGCCAATCGAAGCACCATACGTTACTTCACAGTGACGCTAGTCGAACCGACCGCCCCAACCAGGACGCAACGACTAGCCAATGTCAACCTGAATCCTCGTCTGCTCTGATTTCAACCACACCATTTCACTCTTATCCTAAAACCTATAATACTTAACAGGCCGATTACGTGTTGCTTGCCACTGCTATAATATACATTCACAATCGCTTAGGTGTATTTATTCCCTCCCGTACATTGCTCGATTCTGTGTCGTAGTTCAATTTTATCACATCTCGTTTTGCAAATCCACTGCAATTGAAAACACATCGTTCAAGGATCCCCATATTAGGTATTGGAGAATGACGTTTCTCCTGTGATAAATCGGTAGATATTTCCGCACAATCTCGGGATGCCAACTACACAACTTCATTCGCTGAGGTCGTAACGCACATTATAACCGATTATCAGGCGCACTTCGACTTGAATCCGACTGAATGGAATATTCCAAAAAACATCACTCTCACTGATCCATATAGATCCATTTGCTGCTTAGTTCTGGCCTATTCTTTGACCTTATCTGTATTGGACAAATTCGAGTGGGTGATCACTTGCCGACCTGGAAAAAAACAAGGTGTGGCTGGGTTGTAACTGGTTCCATCTCGACTAAAGAAAAGAAGCATTCGCTATTGGCACTTTTTGCTGAAAACTCTAATTTGACACGGGACACCGATAGTTTGTCTGAAATTGTCAGTCATTTTAGGGAGATTGACAGTTGCTGTGGTTCACTGTCTTCTAGTTCTCACAGAATCTTTGCTCTTTGCCACAAATGAGATCTCACTATGGATGACATCAAAAGCGGCATTTTCAGATACACTTCTATGATGAATACAAGACGCTAAGCACCAAGGGTCAACTCTCAAGAAAAAGCAAGCTTAAATCGCTTCACCCAAATCTCGACTCGAAAGGGATAATTCCCGTCGGTGGAAGGCTTTAAAATTCTCAGTTGGATTTCGATGCCAGACATCCATTGATATTGCCTAAACACCATCCAGTCACCAGTGCTATCATCATATTCTTCCATCGCAAATTTCTTCACGCCGGACCGCAGAGTCTTCTTGCTGCCTTGTGGCAAAGATTTTGGTCCATCGGGGGGTGCAAAACTGTCGTAAAGGTCATAAACAAATGTTTACGATGTGCTCATTTGAAGCCAATTATTTTTGAAATCATCATGGCTCCGTTGCCAGCTGATTGTGTTCAGCCAACTCGACCTTTTTGGACTACTGGAGGTGAATTCTGACTCTTTTATTATAAAGCTTGAAGACAAGAACAGACCTCCAATTAGATGCTATCTAACAGTGTTCGTATGTTTTACCACCAAAGCTACACACCTGGAAATAGTTGAGAACTTATCCACACCTTCGTTCATTGCTGCGCTAAAGAGATTCATCGGCCTAAGAGTAAAACCAAAAGCAATTTGGTGGGACAACGCGACAAATTTTGTATTCTCTAAAAACGAATTAGACGAGCTACAACAATCTGAATTAGTTGTTCATAGCCCCTAGTTCTCCGCACTTTGATGGTCTATTGGAAGCGGCTGTAAAGGCAGCCAAATATCATTTTTATCGAGTCATTGGGAAATCCATTTTAACCTTCACCCTCTTGTTTGCGAAATTTCTGCCATATTTAATTCAAGACCGCTCTGTCCAATAGCAGAGAGCCCAGAAGACTTAGAAGTCCTTACGCCAGGGCATTTTCTCATCGGATCGTCATACGCTACAATTGACGAGTCAGATGTTACGCACCTAAACATCGTTCGCCTGAGTCTCTGGCATCACGTATTCCAGATGCAGCAAACATTTTGGAACAGCAGTTATCTCTACTTGCTTCAAGAGCGTGGTAAATGGTGTTCATCGAAACCGAACCTGCAGCCAGACTTAATGGTGTTAATGAAGGACCTCAACCTACCTTCCCTCACGTGGCATCTTGGCCGAGGCAGCAGTACCATTGCAGGAGACGATGATGTGTTTCCAGTTGTCATCATCCGCATTGCAGGTGGCCTGGTTAAGGGAGCTGTTGGCAAGCTCGCCGTTCAAACCCTTGAAACCAACTCGGTTGCAATTTTGAATCATCCAACGGGGGGAGTATTTCGGGAGCTGAACTAAGCACGCGCGGACAGTGCATTAAAGCTTTTGTCATCTGCATGTGACTGAGCTTACACCATATGTTGCTGGAGCTTTCCCTTGGCTCTTCAATTCGCCGTCCAGCCGCCTTTTATACATATTTAGTGTTAATACTTTTGTCATTCCAACTCCGATCACCGTATATTAAAGACTTGTAAAATTATTTGGCGTGGCCTCTTATTTTGTTCTTATAATCTGTCGAAAGGTGGAGTAAAATAACTTCCCTCGAAACACCGGGAGGTATAGTTAGAAGAAATGTTACAGGCCTCGTAACAGCGAATAATATAAGTAAAATGGCTGTACCAATCGGCAGAAGAACATCAACAATAGCCCTCAATAGCAATAAAATTAGTAATGCAAAGCGATCACATTTGCCATTTTTTGTGCTCGTTTGATAACCATCCCCAAATCCCAGGGAAGTACGTATTCTGAAGTTGTTTACGTATGTGACAAAAAACATTTGCAAAGATTGGTTCATGTTGCTTTATCACGGGTCACCAATATGGAAGGGTTTTGGATTACAACAAACGGGAATGAATTCACCTATTATCATGGTCGAAGAACATCAGCAAGTGCGTCACATATACTTGACGAGTTCCGAAGACTGTCACTGAATGCACTTGAAACTGTTGACAAGCAAATAATAGATTTTATGAACAAGGGAAATGGCATATCTATGTATACAATGAATTGCCACAGTCTGCGGGCGGATTCTGCAGATTTGACAGACTCTGTTGTACGGAACTCGGACATCATGCTTTTATGCAAAACATGGTTGGATAACGACGAGAAAGTAAGCATATCTACATTCAATTGCATTTTACAATATTAAAGACGCAATGTGCGAGCAAGAGGAGTTGCCATATACAGTGTGCCATTTAAGTGGGCATACAGCAAGAATTTTCATGAATTTTTGTGTTTTAAGCTTCATAACTTCGTTGATTTTAATATTTTATTATCATTCAAAGGCAGTAGTGTTAATTAAATATCTTTGAATGTATTTATATGTATCCTTAATAATAAGTAAAAATCAAGAAAACCTCGAAAATTCACATCCACAAAAGTCATCGTACAGCAAACATGCACGTGCATGTCGTTTATTTTGCACGCATTTTCTTTTTTTTTTATCTTTGAGTTTGGTGTACGACTGTACCTCACTTGTCTTTTGTTTGCCTAAGGGCTAATTGTGTAGTATTTGATTAAAAATGCCTCGCAAGGAAGTAACTTTGGAAGAACGTAGAATTATTTTGAATTTACATGTTAAGGAGAAGAAATCCTATGTATCAAATCCAAACGGATACGGTAAATATTATTACGGCCAACATAGAAAGCACTGCCAGCCGAAGTGATGCATATTCATCAACAGTGACACCAGTTCGTGATATTTGTATTCCAGACTTCCAATGGGAAAAAGGTCGTTATTATAACTATCTACATATCACCAAATCAGACCTTTGGTACTACTTAAATACTAGAGCTGCAAAACTGTCGGTTGAACTTTCGATCGATATCGATAGTTTTTTCTCAGTGACTATCGATGGTAAAACCTACTATCGCGATGTATCGTGAGATATTTTCCTCCTTCGACGATGCAACTCTACAGGTGTTAGCGAGCAACTCAGTAGCAACCTTTCTATATTAATTAATAATAACTTGTGGGTTATACCAAAGTTTACACTACTTAACGGACAACATGTAGTCAACGGAACTATAAATCTGCAAGTATGTCATTAAACGCCTAAATCAGAGACTTTATTATTTTATGTTGACTAATTCTGATTTGTTTCGATATAATCAGTTTTCGAGGAACTCTCAATATGTGCGGTTGTCACAAAACTTATCGGCTCTCGCTGCAAATAAGCTGTTATTTTCGTCCGCCGCGGGTGGTGTTTCTAACACAAAACAATTTAAAATGCCTAGCTTCAAAAGAAAAAAAGGAACGGTGCTCCTAAGCCCGCAAAAAATATTAAGAACAATGCTACTGATGCAAATAATCATTCGGGCCTATTCCCGTTGGCGCTCATATTTTAACAGTCGTCTTTCTGTCGTCGTCGCCTTTCTGTCGTTTTACTCGTAAATCGGTATTCCCTAAAGCGAGCACGCCACGGTCCCTCATTGTAGTATCAAGCAGTTGTGTACGTGTGTGCTGGAAGCAGCCGTACTGCATCTGCATCGTTCATTTCATTGTAAGTTTTGAAGTGAGCAGTTATGAGCGAAAATGAAAACAATGACGGGCGAAGAATTACTTGCTGCTGTAGCTTGAATTGAAATAATATAATGACGATTCAAAGCAATTTTCCACACCTTCGCTTTTCTCGGAATACAACAGTCGCTTAAATTCGCGTCTATAGCTTGTCAGCAGCACGTTAATTTTTTACTAGCCGACGGCATTTCACAATTATTTCACGCGCTCAAGTCATTTTGCAAACATTTCAGAAAAATGAGCAGTTTTCTATATTCCTCTCTTTCATATGTACTTTACTTGTGCAGGCGTAAATGAGATAGCGATACAATTAGCAGCTGGGACAGCGGTCAAGATCAAGTCAAAGTGGAATGTGTGGAATAGGAAATATCTAATCGATTCAAGCAACTTCAAGCAACGTACGTGACACGCACACATTCATATTTCACTAACACTATGATATGCTTGAACTGGAATGAAGGACCGTAGCGCGGTCACTTAAGTACAACGAGACGACGACAAGTTGTCAAAAACTAACAAAAGACAAATTAAAAGTTGTAAGCGCTGCTCTAATTTGGCTTGTTATTTTTTGTATTTTCGTAATTAATTTTGTTTTTCTGCATAAGAATTAAAATGGCTAGATCAGAATTTCATTTTTCAATTTATATTTAATACTATTCATATACTTTTACATTACTATACATAATACTATTCATAAATATATAAATACTAATAATAGCAAATAATACTAACTAATAATACAAACTCAACTGCATTTCCAACAATTCAAGTTTTTTCTTTTTTAATGCAGCATCAATGGTTAGCAGATTTCCTTTTAAGCATTTTAAGACGTTTGTTGTATCAAGAAGCGTTTTTCTTGACCGCGTGTAACTTTAGAAAGCGGGCGATGTGCCAAAAAAGAAAATTACGCAAATCAAAGGCAAAGTAAAATTTGTATGTTTTCTCGTTGCTTGCTCGCAGACGACTTCTTTTTATTATATGCATGAAACAGCAAACAAGGTTTATTATATTCTCTTTACACTTGGTGCTTGGGTAGTTTGAATTATAATGACTATTTAGTTTAATAATATATTTAAGCTCATTGTTGATTTGACCCAACATCCCGACCCCCTTCATAGAACCCTCTCTAAAGATGTAGGAAGTATTGCAATTTTATGTATTGGGCGGTAACAACAGCCTGTTGATGTACGAATGTTGACGACTCGAACTGGATTATCTTGTCCTCGGACAACTGATTCGATTCGTCCCAATTTCCGTTTTTGTGGAGGTAGGTTCTCATCGTGTATGATCACCATTGCACGGGCAGGTCTGGTGAAGTTTAAGTCTACTTGGTTCGAATGCGTAACTCGTTAATATATTCGGTAGACAAGCGATGCCAAAAATTTTGTTTTACAGCTGTTATAGCCTCGAAATTAGCTTGACTGTTTGTTATTCCTTTAACTACTGTTCGCTCCGGAATTGCACGCAATGATTCGCCAATCAAAAAGTGTACGGCAGTTAGAGCCTCCAAGGCGTTTGGATCAGAAGATAACAGAAATAGCGGAAGCGAGTTAAGGATGGCTTCAATCTCAGTGATAACTGTGGATAATTCTTCCAAAGTAAATCTTTTGTTCATCAAGGAGCGAATCAGTCAATTTTGTCATATCCGGGTGTTTTTTGGACTTTATGTCGTGCTGTATACATTTGAGCATTTCATTTGTGCATGTTTTCTTTTAGGCGAGTTGGCTGGGGAGTGACTGTCGAGTTTATATGTCTAAGTTCGTTACTGCCCATGATCCATTGTCCATTTCTATAGGTGCCTGGCGTATTGTTTTATTTGTCAGTTTTTTTGTAGCTTTCCACAGGGAGTAGTCGGTAAAGCTTGTCGGAGTTAGCCTCTGTAAATACTTCGCGATTTCGTAATTTTTCTGATTTTGGAGATATTTTTTAATTTCTTTAGTTGCCTTGTTATATTTATTTTTCCAGCCTAAAGGCCTTCGTTGCTGTGGCTATAAAAGTATTGTAATTTAGGATTAATTCTAAGCTACAATAAAAAAATAAATAAATATATAAATAATTTATTTTTAGCATCGGGGGATATGAATTTGGTCCTTGATTTTTTCAGTTTTCGTTTTGTACATATCAATTTGCGAAGCGTAGGGGGTGTGTATCGCTTTACATGGTGTATTTATGGTGTATTATGGCCCGGAGTTGCAACGTTGCCTTCTCAATGGTATCGTTTAGGTTATAGCTGATTCTACGTTGTCGAGTGATCTCAGTGGAATGCTTGTATTTAAGTTTGTGTTAATGTAGTCGCGATAGGTATCCCAGTCAGTTTTGTTGTTGTGCCATAGTTTGGACTTGGTTGTGTTCACTTCAGTTGAATTAAGTTCGAGTAGTATAGGTGTATGGTCTGACGATAGTTCCAGTCTTGATGTTATGACACATTTATTTAAGTCTATGTCTTTGAGTATATAAAAGTCAATGAGGGCTGGCTATTTTTGCCCGTTGGCCAATACGTGGGTTCGCCGGTACTAAGATGTTTAGCTTTTGCTAACACCTTTTTACCTTTCTTGTTTGATATTCTGGAACACCAGTCTGTATGCCTCGAATTGTAGTCGCCTGCAGCTATAAAGCGTTGTCCGAGAGTTTTTAAGAAGTCAAGGTATTGCGACTGTGAGATATTGTGCTTTGGTGGGCTGTACACGGCTGTTATTCTTAGTGGTCCGGATGAGTCGAAGATTTGTATGCTTGTCGACTGGATATAGGTTTCTTGGAATGTTTAATGTTTTGTTTAATAATGATAGCAGACCCACCGTGTCCTGTACCGTCGGGATGGCTTGTGTGGTACATCTTGTATCCACGTATGTTGATATGCTGGCTACTTGTATAGTTTCCGATATCAAAGCAATGTCAGTGTAGGAAAAGCTGTAGTTCATTAAAGTGATTTTTTATCCGTTTGCATTCCAAGTTAAAATCTTTATTTTAGTGTCCATTCTTGTTGTCGAGTTTTGTCAATAGTACTGTCATGATGTTCATCATATTACTCATTTGTTGCGCTAGTTATTTTATTATATCTTTTATTTCCGCTAAATCTTTTGAAAATGCAGTCTTTTTTTCTGTGTTTTTAGTAGTCTCGTTTTTGTTGCTTTCGTTTTTGTTGTCCTTCTTATCTTTTTGTTGAGGTTGTACCTAATTTGTGGGATTTCTATGGTTACTGGCTGCTGTTTGGGCGTATGTTATTCCAATTTTAACTTTATTTGATGTCTGTTCTATTACCTGATGGTTATCTTCTTTAGCGTATTTCTCTTTTAGTGAGGGAAATCTTTTAATTTTTAGGTTTTTGTATACGTCACATCCCTTATAGTTGGCTGTGTGTGAGCGGGCACAAAGAGCGCATTTAATTTGATCTGCACTTATTAGTTTGCAGTCAATAGTTTTGTGCTTACCAGCGCATTTCACACAGATCGGGTCTTTGGTGCAAAAATTTCTTATATGGCCATATTTTTGGTAGTTTGAGCACTGAGCTACCATGCGTTTGCGGTGTGGTGGCTCAAAGATGACTTTGGTACATAGGTGTGTGGTGATATTAAAGATTTCTCTATTATTTGCTTGGCTTTTAGTTCAATGAAAAATAGCGGCAGGGGTTTCTTTGTCAGTTTTTTTTGTACGTTGTGTATATTAATAACGTCTTGATGTTTGTCAAAATCAATGGCGTAGTGCATATTCCTTTGTACAGTCTTGAATCCCCTCTCCTCTTTGGGCTGTAGTATTTAGTATGGTTATCTCTAAGCATCTTAACTACCGCCGAGTAGTTCGACGAGTCATTTGTTTGTATGCAAACTTCGTTGTTTTTAAGTGTTATTAAAATGTAGTTTTATTGTATTGTGTACAAGTTTAGTACGTTCATTTGTTCTACGTCTTGTACGTATATTGGTGGTGGTTTGTGAATTTTAGTAGATGATCGAGGTTGATTTGGCGCTTTAGAATTTGCTTCTGCACCACTGCGGTCTTCAGCCGTTTCGTCTTTTGAGAGGAGTTCGAACCTGTTATTAGTATTAGTCGCGCTCAGCCAGTACTTTTGCAGTGTTGTTTGTGTTTGAGATTTTTTCCTACTTTTTTTACTATTGCTATTTTGTTCGGAAGTGTTGTTGGAAGAGACCTTACTACGGTTGCGTTTTATTTTTGTCTCTTGTGGGTTTTGATTGGTTGAAGTTTATACTTGCGTGTTTGATGTCTTTTCTCTGATCAGTGTTGTTGCCGAAGAGAGGGAGCAAATTGGCATTGTAGCTGAGAAAGTTGACGTGGTGGTTGTTGTAATGAGTGAGATAGCAGCTGATGTCTGCGTTGTGGTTGTTGTTGTTGTTGGTTGGAAGAGGAGAGTGGCGTCGTTGGTGAAGGGCATTGTGCACACCACGGCAGAGGCTGCATATTACCTGCTCCCATGGAACAGCTGACAATTAGTTGAGCGGTAGAGCGAGAGGTTGCGTTTGTTTGGATTGATGATCCGTTATTGTTTTCACTTTGTGAGTGTGTTGCTGTTTGATGTATTGCGGGAGAGCAAGAACGCGCTCTCTCGAAATTAGCGGGAAGTGAGTCGGGTGACTGCGTTCAACAGGCATCTTTGAGATAAGAACAATTGATTATCTTGTCCATTGATTTACTTTTTGTATTGTTAAATTCGGAACAGATTCATCATAGTTGAGTTTTAGCAGCCAAAATTCCTGAATTATAAGTTTTGCTACAATGATGAGTGGCGATAGTAATCCGAGAAGATCGAAGAATGATCATTCAATAGGTAAAATATTTCGCTTTTTTATGTTTGAATTTAGTTGTTTAGGTGTGAATTTAAAACGGAACACATCGCGATGTCGATTGTAGGTCAAACGAGCGCGCTTGTGCTTGAGTCGTCGCAGATTTAGAGTTGTTTCAGACTATATTCACTCATGAATTGCCTATGATTAGAGTGCCATTTGCACAGAGGAAATAGTCCTCGATCAAGAATCTTAACAACTTGTTCCTTGTTCGCTCGTAATGTCACAATATCATCAGCTCCACAAAGTAGATCGTCGACATAGACCGATGACTTAACGACACTAGCACCCAATGGAAATTCAGCAATGCACTGTTCTGCCAAGTCAGGTGCGTCAGGTGATGGTCTCCACAATATATATTGATACTTGCCATTGTCAGGATGCACAGCAACTTGCCTGTACATTTTTGTGATGTCTGCACTCATTGCGAAAGAAAATGTTTTGAAACGAAGCAATAAAATGTACAAATCGCTTTGTAAAATAGGACCTACTAAAAGTAGGTCATTTAAGAAAACTTGAGAAGATGTGCGATAAGAGGCGTCAAAAACGACCCTTAACTTGGTTGATACGCTGCTGGGTTTGAACACACAATGATGAGGAATGTAGTAATATGGTCCATACAAATTCGGTGAGGTGATTGGTTAAATATGATCAAGTGCTTCATATTCTTCTATGAAGGATTTATATTGAGAGTACACTTGTGGTGAGGCTAAAAGTCGACTTTCTAGAGAAAGAAAACGACGACGTGCAATATCAAATGATTCGCCGAGATGGTTTGGATCATCTTTAAAAGGTAATCGAACCACAATTCTTCCTTCAGAATTCTGTTGTGTGGTTGTTGTGAAATGTTCTTCATAACTACGATGTTAGGGCTTCTGTTTGCCAGTCCGTGGCTCAACGACGTCCAATTCCCAGATCTTCTGTAAATTCCTCTCGACTGACTCCTCGCAAGATAGCAAACAAACATTAGATTTTTTGTGTCGATGGTATTTCCCAGTGACAACCCATCCGAACAAGGTCTTTTGCAAGGAAGGAAGGTTCGGTCCGATATTGATTCTGCCAACAGAGAGTAGCTCAAAAAAAACTCTTGGGTGCCAAGCAGTAAGTCGACGCGGCGTGACTGATTGAATTTCTCATCTGCTAATGGTGTATTGCTTGGAAGGTTCCAAGAAGAAATTTCGATACCAGCCAGGATCAGGCTGATACGCAATATGTGACGTGATGCAAAACTGAAGCGATAGTTGGTAAGACGATATGCGTAATTTGACTGTTGTTGTGGTACAAAAGTTGATGTTCGTAAACGAGTGTCCGATACTCTAAATTTCGATGTTATGTTTGTCTCGACGAAGATGTAGTTTTTGAGAAAAATCATCAGTAATAAAATTTACTTGAGAGCATGAATCCAAGAAGGCTATACCAAGTTTATACGAACCTGAAGAGTCCATGACCTGGACCATGGCAGTTGCAAGAATGACTTATCCACTTTGCAAGTGTCCAGTGTGCGAATGTGAGACTGCTTCATACTGTCGTGGTGATGGAGACGAAGTAGGGTGCAATGTTCGGTGAAACAATGTATGATGAACGAGGTTGCATGTACGACAGCGATGGTTTGATGGACATTGTGTCATCCGGTGACCTTTGCGTAAGGAATTGATTCATAATGCAAACTTCTTGACGACACTGAAACGAGCCATATCTTATATTTTATCTATCCATTTCGTTGAATTGTGAGCATGCATTGAGGTTATGCTCAGTATTAGCACAAAGTACGCACGATGACTTGTTTAATGTGAATGACATTTATTTTGGAGCACCTGAGCCGCTACTGTGCTTCATGTGGCCTAGCGAAGAAGTGCTACTTAAGTGGAGGAATTGACAGTGACGTTCCAGCATATGTAAGCACAGGTCACAGTGACCAAGTGGAAAGTTTTTCGAAATCGAGTGATTCGTTCCATTTCTTCCGAGTCCATTGGTCGCATTGTCCATAACTATATAAATGAGCATTGCTTGTGCTATACCGTTTCCAGTTCCTAATGATGAGAGTGAACTGTACATTGCCGACGCACTGTCAATCAGATGCCAAAGCTGTCCACTGTCATATTTTTCGACTGATTGGAGTTGAAACAGTGCAGCGATTGTTCCTAAGAAAATGAGAGTTTGATTATCAAAGCGCTCATTAAGCCGTTTTAGTGCCTTTGGGTAGTTCTCAGCGGTTACTTGAAAGGCTTTAACTGTATCTAATGCCGAACCCTTCAAGCAGTTTAACAAATGGTTAAATTTTTCAATGTTCGATAGATTGTACTCACGCTCGATGATTTCGTTAAAGGAAGAAATTACGTTTTTATAATCGGAGTGCTTTCCATCGAAACTTGGTAATGACAAGCGTGGCAATTTCGACTATTGAATGTTGAAACATGAGTGAGCGAGTGTGTGATCTACAATGGTTTTGTCGATTCTCCCCTAGCTGATCATTTATGTTCAGTCTTCTATGTTATAAGTCTTCTAAATTAGCTCTACCGACATATGTTGGATCCAAGTTTTCGATTTCCGTTTGTATGGGTAATGCTTTCTTGAAATAGCAATCCAATATATCAAGACGACATTGTAGTTCCAATGAAGACAGCAGGATTCAGTCTTGCCACACGCCAACAACGGCCTTTATCCTCGATATATTGAGCTTAATATTTGCACGTTGCCTTATAAGGTCTTCGAACGATATAATAGTTGTATTAATATAATAATCGCGCACAAGTTTTTTATCGATATTACAAAGTGCAAATAACTATATTTGTGTTAACTAGCCTTTTGTTTCAAATGCAGCATGCACAGTATAATGCTCTTATAACGGTGAAAACAAAGGTGGAAGAAAGAGAAGATAAAAAGGCAAACAACAGCTACGGTGAAGCGAGAAATACAGCTTAGTGGTATGATTCAGCGCAATAACAACAATGTTCGATCGAAGGTCGAAACGTAACGGCAAATTGGCGAAGCTTGTTCTGACGTTAGCAATGGAAGAATTCCAGTAAGGGCGATGTAATAAATATGTATGTATGTACTTATGTATAAGTATATATGTGGATACTCACAAGACCTAATTCAAAGAGTGGAATTTAACGACGACGACGGCAAGGGGTGTGTAGATGGCAACGTGGAAGTTTCATAACATCGAACTGACGACGACTATGACGACGATGGACCGTTCCAACAGCGATATGGAGCCCAGCAGCGGGCGACGGGTGACGATGACAATGATGATGAACTGCTCTAACGGCGGTGTGGAGTCACGTAGCGGGCGACTGACGACGATGATGATGAACTGCTCCAATGGCGGTATGGAGTCACGTAGCGGGCGACTTAAGACGATGATGACAATGATTGACTGCTCCAATAGCAGTGTAGAGTCCCGTAATGGGCGACTAGCGACGACGAAGATTATGATTGACTGCGCAATAATCTTAATTTGCACAGAGCCCCACGTTGGGTGCAAAATGTTGTATGAAGAAGCGCTTTTCTTGACCGCATGAAACTTTAGAAAGCGGGCGGTGTGCCAAAAAAGAAATTTACTCAAATCAAAGGCAAAGCAAAATTTGTGTGTTATCTGGTTGCTTGCTCGCAGACGACTTCATTTTATTTATTTATTTTATTTATTGTAGCTTAGAATTAATCCTAAATTACAATACTTTTATAGCCAGAGCAACGAAGGCCTTCAGGCTGGTTTTTTTTTTTACATGTATTTAGAGGCTTATATTTAGTTTAGAAATAAGTTTTACAAAATTTTTAATATTTTCAATGTTGGCCTCTGCGAGGAGTTGGATAGGACTGGGAATGTTTAAGGAGATGCATTGGTTGAGGATAAATTGGCAGTTATTCGTGAAATGTTCAATAGTGAGAGTGCTTCTATTGCAGTATGGACAGATCGGTGGTGATGTTTTCTTGAATAAGTGTTCGTATGTAATCTTCGTGTGGCCTAGCCTGAATCTAGTGTAGATAATTGCGTGTTTTCTGTTTACAGTTATTGGTATGTTTGTTGGTTTCCGATAAGGATTTATTGTTTTATAATAGTGTATGTATTCGCTCCAGATATTTTTTAAAACTAGTTTGCTTGTCATATTGACGAGGTTGTTAATGTCTTTCTGACTAAAAGTGTTGTGAAGAATTAGTGAGCCTGTTGTGGCGCCTTTTGCTGCTGTGTCCGCCAGCTCATTTCCTTTTATTCCTGCATGTCCTGGTGTCCACATTAGTTTTATTTTTTTATGGTTTGCGGATATCATGTCTCTGATTTTGCTTATGGTCGGATCATTGTTATTTACATTTTGTACAGCGAGGAGTGTTGAAAGGGAGTCGGTGCATATGACATGTTTGGTTTTTTTGATTACAATTGCCACTTCCACAGCCATTAGAATTTCTTCAGCTTCGGCTGTAAAAATGGACGTGTAGAAGGGTGTTATAGCTAATCTTAGAATTTCATTCTCTTCAGTGACAACGCTAAGTGCTGTTGAGTTGTCTGTTTTTGAGCCGTCGGTAAAGATAAACTTCCACGTAGGGAAATTGGATCGAATACTATTGAAGGTTGTCGTGTAAATCTCTTTGGGAGTTGAGTCCTTTTTATAATGTGCGAGTTGGAGTATAATTGAGTTTTCACTAAGTTGCCATGGTGCGACCTTTTGTTTGTATTTTCGGTGAGTAGATATAATTATGTTGAATTCTGCAGCTTTTTTGATGATGAGTTTGAGGCTTGGTGGTATTTTAAGATCTCGTTTCTGCTTCATTTAGTTGATTAGCGTTGTATGCATTGAAGATCTGGATGTATTGGTTAGTCTGTTTATTTGTCTGCTGATGCTCCAATCAAATCTGGTACTCAGGTTGGGGAGTCCAGCTTCTGCGAGGATGTTGGCGATGGGAGTGGTTCGGAAAGCACCTAGAGAGAGTCTGATGGAGGAGTGGTAGGGGGTGGATAATTTGTTAATATTGGTTTTGTTTGTTTTGCCGTATACACAGAGGCCGTAATCTATTTTGGATAATAGTATTGCTTTTGTAAGGTTTAGGAGAGAGATAGTACTACATTTAAGATTTTGTTACTTAAATATTTTAAAATATTTAATCTAGTGTTTAATGATTTTATTAGTGTATTAATATGTTCATTCCAAGAACGTCTCTTATCAAAGATAAGCCCTAATATTTTAAGATATTGTGTTTTAGGTATTATTGTACAGTTGTGTTTTTTGCATACATGTAATTGTGAGGATTTTTCGCTGGATATTTTTGTACCACTAAAAGTGCACCATTGATTATATTTTTGGAACAAATTTTTTATTTCAGTATCATGGCCTACTTTTTGATTAAAAACGAGACACAGATCGTCTGCGTACATTGTATGTGTAAAAAATGTGTTTTAATTTATTATGTGGCTTAATTTGTTGTAAGCTATGAGGAAAAGGGTGACAGACAGTGGGGATCCCTGCGGGATGCCATTATGTAGTTGCTCTTCTTTTGATAGGGTGCTATTAACTTTTACTCTGCATCTTCTATTACTAAGGTAACTGCGAGTGTAGTTAATAATTTTTGGTCCGAGTTTCCATTCGAGGAGCTGTTGAATAATGCAATGAATTCCTACTCTGTCAAAAGCTTTTTCCATATCAATAGAAAGAACTGATACATGGTTTTTTTAACATATCGTAGGGTATGTTATCAAAGCCAGGTGTTGATCCTTTTAGGTTACTAAGACGTTTTCGTAGTTGAACTCGGGTTGATGTCATTGGTAAAGTCTGCGAAAGCAGTTTTTTGGGCTCGCTTTGCTTCATACTTAAATTTAGCATTTGCTCTTTTATATTTTAGCATGTTCTCTGTGCCTAAAAAATGTTTCCTGAGATTATTTAGACATTTTACCTTTTCCCTTTTTAAGAGCTCTAGTTCCCTACTCCACCAGTATGTTGTCTTTTTCGTAGCGATTATGGGATTTTTGGTTGGTACGGAATCGTTTGCACATGCCCTAATTATTTTAAGGAATTTTGCAGCTGTTTGATTTGTGTTGTTTGTGATATTAATTTTTTGTGACTGTTCGTTGATGTTTTTCTGAAATTTTTCCCAGTTGGCTAGGTGCAGTTTGTATTTATGTGTTTTGAAATCTACGTTATTTGGTACTTTAAAAAAGAGATTGATGTAAATTGGAAAATAATCGCTTCCATATAAATTATCGCAAATAGACCAGGAGGCATTAAAGTGAAGTGGTGGTGAGCCCATGGAGATATCTACGTTCGTAAAAGTGTTCATAGTTGTGTAGTGTTTATGATCGCCATTGTTAAGTACGATCAGACTACTGTTCTGTATGAAATTTGCAACTACGTTGCCCCTTTGATTGTTTGAAGAAGATCCCCAAAGTGAATGACAGGCATTGAAATCTCCAAGCATAAGTACTGGCTTGTTAAAGTTGTTGAAAAGGTCATGAAGATCCTGTTCAACGAACTTGTCAGTTGGCTAGATGTAAATATTTAATATTATAAAAGGAATTTCTGATTGAATTTCTGCGGCGATGGCAAGAATGTTGGAATTTAAATCTATTATTTTACGTTTAATGGAGTTTGATATGAGGAGAGGTTTCCTCTGCTGGCTTTTGTGAATAGTGTATTTATATAATTTTTTTTGGTATAGTGCAAATTGTTTTGGAGTGTGAAGTGGTGTGTTGTTGTTGATGAGATGGGTTTCTTGTAATGCTATTATCTGTGGCTTATATTTGTTTAATAAAAGAGAGGAACTGTGATATTTGTCTTTAGATCCGTTTATGTTCCATTGTATTACTTTAAGTGTCATAGTCGTGAAAATTTTATGATATGTTTTGTTTTTATATTTTTGTTCATTGTCTCTCTCTTTGCTCTTCACCTACTCCCCTCCTCATCAACGCGCTTACAATCGCATAATGCAACGGGACATTATGAGCGAACGCGATTGCTGAAGGAGGAGAGCAAATAGAGAGCGATAGAGGCTTGTTATGATTATAGCTCAATGTCTTCTTCTTTGATATCATTGTCTGTATTAGAGAGAATTGAGTCATTTTGGTTTAGTGTTTTGCTTATCAGGCTTTCGAAGTCTATGTCTGTGTCCATTTTTGAATTGTTTGTATTTGTCGTTTGTTCGTGTGTTGAGTGATTTTCTGTTTTGGTGGTGGATTGTGTTCTTTCGGTTTCATTTGTTTTTTGAGTTTGTTGTGAGTAATTCGTCATTGTGAAGGTAAATGGTTTTTCTAGAGTGTTCTTCGTATTTATTTTGTCTTTATTTGAGTGATCTGGTGGTTTTGAGTTGTTTTCTTTTGTGGATGTAGATGGTTGGGTAGCTGTAGTTTCTGAATATGTTTTACTGGTGCTTGGTAGTAGTGGTGATTGTTGTTTGTAGAATTTTGTTTTAGCTTCATACATTGTGCATTTTTCTTTGGTTTTGATTTTAAAGATCTCTTGGGCTTTTTTGTATTTTGGACATTCTTTGCTACTAGCAACATGTTCGCCACCACATTTAACGCACTTTGTACTTGAGCACTAGGTTGGGTCGTGGAGTGGAAGGCCACATGGGCAAGTAGTTTTGCCATTGCAAAATTTGGCTGTATGCCCTATGAGTTGGCAATTTTTGCATCTCATAGGGTTGGGAATGTATTCCTTAACAAGAGCGGTATGCCATGAAATTTGGATTTTTGTTGGGAGACTGAAACGGTCGAAAGTTAGCTGCACTACACCGGTCGGAGTAGCTTTGCCATTTATTTGTCGTGATTATTTATATATGTCGACTACTCCCTGTGCTTTAAGCTCTTGGATTATTTCCTCGTTTGAGACTTGATTAAGGTAGGGCGCATACACAGTGCCTTTGCAGTGGTTAAGATTTTCGTGAAACTTTGTTTGGATTTTGCGTATACCGAAAAGCTCTTTTGCACTGAGGAATTTTTCGGCAACTGTTGAATTTTCAACAAAAAAGTAGTAGTTTTCCATCGCGCATTTCATTAAATTTTAAAATATTGTTGCTTATTAGTTTTATAGCGCGTTCGACCGCAAAACAAGAAAACGAGGAAAGAGGTTGTTGAGGGTCTAGGGCTGACATAATTATATATTTAAGGTTTGGTAGGTTGACAGTAGGAAGTTCTGGGAAAGCTTCCGAAAGAGGAGTTGGCTTTTTTCTTTTGCTTTTGGAGCTATCGCTAAGCAAAGCGGAGCGATTTGCCCCTAGTCTGTTGTGCCTAGAGGGCATGATGCCGCTTACTTACTTAGTTGTTTTTTTACTGTACTTTACTGTACTTGTTTACCAACGAATGAGTGAAAAAAAATAAAGAAGAAAAAGAAAAGAGAGAATAGGCACTTGAAAGTATGATAAGCTTTGAACTAAACTGCGATTGACTGATATGCGATTATTTATATGCATGAAACAGCAAACAAGGTATATTATATTCTCTTTCCACTTGGTGCGTGGGTAGTTTTAATTATAATGACTATTTAGTTTAATAATAAATTTAAGTTCAATGTTGATTTGACACAACAACGTTCGTTTTCTGTTTCCAACCACTTTCTTTGGTATTTATATGAAATATAAATGACCGCAATGGACTCCAAGCGATTGTCGTTTTCTTGTAGCACCAATCCTTCCTTTTTCGCCAGTTTTGGACCGGAGCCTTGTGGATGTGGGCATATTTCGACATTATCGGCATCCGGTAAAAGAGACGATTTATTTAAATTTTCGCCACTTTCCCAATTTATGTACGGCGTCTCTTCCACAATAGTCAGCTCCTCAATTTCTTCGCCGAATCCTGCAACATTGGAATTATTTCCTTCTCAAATTGCATTAAATTTGCCACCGCTTCTTCCAACGGTGACAAAGAAATTTGCTTATAGGCGAGTCCTCCTGTTGCTCTGGCTTCAGATTTGTTGGTCACCAGCCTCTTATTTACTTTGAATTTCAAGTCCTTCTGTTCACGAATTGCACAGCGCTGAACAGACGCACGCTTCAACGCAGCCAACCGCTGCACTAACAAATAAGCGGGAGCGGATGGTTCCCTTTGAGAGTGAAATCTCTTACAGAACTATCGCTTGCATGCTCACCGATCAAGACAAATGCATACAGAACCTGCAAACGTAGTGTGACAGAGTGAGACAGAATAGAAGCGGACGGATCTGCGATGTCCGTTTCTATAAGAGCAACCCAGCAGACATTTTGATAGGAGCGGACTTATATCCTCAAATTGTCACAGGAGGATTTT
>JAWNKX010001073.1:0-34188 GCA_035041755.1 Cacoxenus indagator
TCTTCCTTAGGAGTTTGAGTGAACGAAGTTTTGCTTTGGCTGAAATGTAAGACTCCTCAAAGTCGCTTCTATCCTTATCGGCGCTTAACCTTCCGATTTCAGTCTGAAGAAAACAATATTATTGAAAGTTCGCTTCTAATAATTCTAACCGGCATTCAATTGTAGTTGCATCAGTCTTACTTCCATCGCTTTCAGTTCTCTTATTCAAACTTCCTATCCTTCTCTTCAATGCACTTCCTTGCCGTTTAAGAGCGTTTAATTTATTTGCATTGCTCTCTCCCCCACTTTCAACATCATTTACTGTTGGCATTTTGTTGCTCTTTTTCACGCACGCAAACTATAACAACGTTATCACACAATATAATGACAAAAAAAAATATGTTTGCCAAATGCCAACAACACTTGTATTTAAATATCTATATATTTATATTTTACAGTTAGAGGTGTTACTTTTTATACCTCTAAGATTTATTTTTGGAAATGTTCTCACAAGCTGTCGTTTATCGGTGAAACATTTTATTTTCGCTTGCGACTGTAGCGCACAATCTAGAATACCAGCCACTTTCTGGCCTCAAATTGGCGTTTCAATGATAACTGGCTAGTATGGTTCTCGAAAAATACAGTCATTTCTTCGCGAAGTAGTTCAAACTACGTTGACATGAGATCAGTACGTGATTGAAGCCATTTGAGAGCTTTTCCTTTCAGTTTATTAGATATTAATGTACGAATGTTATTTTCATCTAAATTATACGCGACTTGCACGTTTTTCAATTGTTTTGACCACAGCTCGAAATTATTCTCATCTCCATCAAATTCTGATACAAGGTCTTTTATACCAGCATTGTCTTTGATTTTGTGATGATTTTTCATTGATAGTACTTCATTTTCCTTTATCAATAATGCTTTATCGGAACTTGACAATTCTAGTTCAAACCTCATTAATTCAAATTCTTTTTTCAACAAATCTATTTCATTTGCTCTTTTCGTTTCAATTTCACTCAATTTGCACTCACTTTTATTCGGTGACCCATAGTTTTTGCCGTTCATTTAATTGTTTAGCCTTTCACTCATTTATTTAGACTGCCTCGTTTATCCATTACAGAGTTATGATTATATCTATTACAGAGAGTATTACAGGGTTGTATTCTGTTACAGAGAGTCTCATAGGATTTTATTCTATTTAAATTAATGATCTGACGTAATCCAACTTATACTAGCTACCATATACTACCTAATTTCTACAGATGATTGGCCATCCTGACTTGTATTCGTCCCGATTTCGTTTTCACATGGTGAATTTGTTTTAGTATTTAACCAAGGTTTAATGTTTGCTACTTCCCATATGCCATTGTAAGGTATACGTGACAATTGGCGTCCTTCAATATATTTTATTTGGTAGCGATCATTGGGTAATGCTTTTTCTATTTTATATGGCCCTTTAAATTTTTGAATCAACTTCTTACGTGCACCTGGAGTACTATCAACATTTTTACCGTAACATATTCATCTTTTTTATATTCTTTCGCAGATCTATATTTGCTTTTTTAGTTGTTTATTGTAACTTTGACTTTTTTGAATATTTTCCACAGCTTCCTCTTTTAATTTTTCTAAATCCCGGTGTTCGGAATATTCATTTAATTTTTTAAAATTTTTTTTAAGAAATATACTATAGTCCCTCTTTGATTAATTTCCAAAAGTAATATGCTCGGTGTTGTTCCGGTGCTCTTGCGTATCGTGTTAATTGTTAATTGCAAATTCTATATTTGGTGAAACTTTGTCTAAACTAGTCCTGTACTAGTTAATTTCGGTAACATTGGTCCCAGGGAACGGTTAACCCTTTCTACCTGTCCATTTGCCTGTGGAGAACCAGTTGCTATTTTTACATGGATTATATTTATTATCGGCTAAAAAGCTTAATTCATCATCTTTAGATGTAAACGGAGATCCTCTGTCAGATATTATTATTTTCGAACGGCTATAGGAGTTAAAATAATATTTTAAACAATTAATCGCTTCCTTTGTGTCAGTTGAACGTACTGCGTTGAGTTTTACAAACTTTGGAAATCCATCGACAACTAGTAAAAAAGGTTTGTTCTGAGCTTTTTGTAATTCGACAGGGCCGAAATGATCTATATATACAACTAAATGAAACATTGCCTATAGAGATGCTATGTAATAAGCCTTCTTTTTTTCCAAATTTTGTTGAGAAGGCAATGCACTTCAGGCAGTTTGCAATATTATATTTGATCTTATTTTGTCTTTAATTTTAGGAAACCTGTTGAGGATCTAATACACTTGCTAGGTGAGAAAGAAACAACGTACTCATTCTCCAGGCGCCAGAATAGAAGAGAAAGCACTTTAATAAGTTCAATTCATATTTTATATTAAAAGTAGTTAACATTAGTGCATTTTAAAACAGGTTCATATTCTTACTTATATTATTAACATTACATGTTACTTATTACATTTTAACATTCCCCTTTAATGTTGATAACAATAAGTTCTAATAACTCATAAGTGAATAACCAAAGAAAAAAATTCATATTTATAAAAATTATTTGCTTATCTTAGTTCTTGCACATGTTTGACTTTAGCAAGGTTTTTTGTTAGTATGTCAGCTGTCATATCATTAGTGGAACAATTTAAATTAATAATTTTCTTTTTATATATCTCCCTAATATAATTATAGCGAATATCTATATGCTTGCTTCTGGAATGATAAACAGATTTTTTAACTAGATTTTGCGCGCTCAAATTATCTAAAAAAATTTCGATTGTTTCAATCTCTTTGTTCACATACATTTCATTTCATAATTTTCTAATATATACAGCTTCTTTCGCAGCAAGCGAAAGAGCAATATATTTAGCTTCGGTACTTCTTAAGGCTATTGACGATGGCTTCTTGCTCTCCCATGAGAACACACAGCCACCAAACATAAATGCATATCCTGTAAAGGATTTCCTATCGGTTGAACCGCCACCCCAGTCAGCGTCGACGTAGCCTACGACTCCTTTGCCGGTCTTTTCGTATTTGAGCTTTACGTTTATTGTTGAATTCAAATAACGTAAGACTTGTTTCGCTGCTGGCAGATGCTCGTTATGTGGGTCTGTATTTCGATGCGACAACTTGCATACCTAGTGTAAGATATAAGGCCGTGTCGTGGTAGCTATGTACATTAGTGATCCGATGAGCGATTGGTACTAGGTGTGGTCAACAGTTTTGCATGCTTTCTTATGGCACTGCACTTGAAAACCTGTTACCAATGGAACTACCGCTTTGCCACAGTTCTCGAAGTTGTATTGCTGCAAGAGCTGTGTAATGTGTTGCCGTTGGATAATGAAAATGTTACCTCTTTCATCAACCCTTTCCACCTCCATGCCGAAAAAATTACTAATGGGGCCTTTGTCGACTATTTGGAATTAATTAGAAAGTTTTTGCTTGATATAATTAAGCTCGATTTTATCCGAACTGGCCGAGCTGTGTCATCCACATATACAGTGGCGATGTTAATATTTTTGTCTTCATTCCTTGTCTACACACATGGTTCTCTTTTGCATGGTGTGAAACCAATTTTTTTGAGCATCGTGTCAGTGTCATTCTACCGGACTGCTTTAACCCGTATAATGATTTCTTCAGCTTCAAGACTTTGTTGCCAGGGACTTCAAATATTTTTGGTTGATTCATATAAACGTCATAAATTAGTTAACCATTTAAGTATGCTGTTGACACGTCCAGCTGATGCACCTACAACTCCATCACCGCTGCCAACGCCAATACCATTTGAATTGCAGAGTATCTTACTACAGGTGAAAACGTCTCCTCATTTAAACCAAACGTTTGTGAACAGCCTTTGGCATCTAACCTTGCTTTATACCGCTCGATTTCGCCTTTGCTGATATTTTTCAGTATAAATACCCAACGATTTCCAATGGCCTTGTGATTACGAGGAGGGTCTACAAGCTCCCACGCATCATTTTCGATGAGTGCATTAAATTCATTTTGCATAGCGTTCCTCCACTCATCTGCTTGCTCGCCAGGCAATGCCTGTTCGATTCTTTGCGGCTCCACGACGGTACTCCTCATTAAATTCACGGTATTGTATTGTTTTTTAGATCTACCCCGTAATCCTGTCTTAATCTTTCTTGTACTCCTTGGACTCTCCTATCCTGGCGCTTGAAGAGTACGTACGTTGTATTCTTTCTTACCTAGCAAGTCTATTAGACCCTAACAAACCCAATACGATGTTGTTATTGCGTTAAATTATTTGTCACAACCATGTTATCGTGATAAAGTTTTAATACGTGGAAGTTTTAATAATGGAATCAACCATAATGTTAGGCACATGAAACAATATATTGCTTCCGAATTTTCTGTATACTAATCCATTTCGCATTTCATAAAAAACTGCGTTCTTTCTCTTCTAGTTTGTTACGAATATCACAAATTTCCTCGTCTTTGCTTTGACATATAGATAGATTTTGTTCGACAGTGTTTTCTTCCAAAACCAATATATTTGACTTTCTACTTAGTGCATCTACATCCTGCATTTTTTTACTGCTCTTATTTTCTAATACATAGTTGTAATTTTGTATCTCAAGTGTTAATGAGTTGTAGTCTCTTACTATCTTAAACATTATTCCGTGTAAATATATTCTAATTCGTCGGAGTGCATATAGTATGGACAGAGATTTGAATTCAAAACTATGGCATTTAGATTCGTACTCAATCGTGCGTTTTAAATAATAAAATATGAGATCTAATTTTCCATCATTTTTTATCTGTAGAAGGATGGCTCCATATCCCATTGCACTGGCATCGCAATGCAGTTCAGTCACGTCTTGAGGCCTGAACAGCCCTAAAATTGGTGCTGCGCAATCATTTTGTTTAAGGTCTTTTTGTAGTAAGGTCGTTTTGTAGGTTCTTTATTTAAATAACAATTTGATGATGTAAGTTAATTTAATTAGAAATGGTGACGATTCTGCTCGTTTTGGCGCTTGTCTTTCAAGTGATTCTTGTTTCGTCAATCCAGCCGTTCTATGTCATCTCTCCCGTTCCGTCTCATATCTAGACGATGATGAGAAACACGTTTGGTCTGCCCACCTGTGCGTTTTACCCAACATACTGCCCCGTTGAAAGCAACAACTTTCAAAAATCATCGTTTGAGGATAAAGGAGCAATCTTGTGTATTGGCCGTCGAAACGACCCGGTCGATGTTTGTAGGTCCACTACTCTGACCTTGCCATCCGCTGCTGGGATGGCTCTTGTGACTTTTTCCAACATCTATTTCTGTGGCGGCAAGTTGTCTTCATGAACTAACACTAATCGTCCCACCTTTACTTTAGGTTCCGAATGAAACCATTTTGTTCGTTGTTGCAGCTCGTGAATGTAATCGCGTGACCGTACCTGGTGCTCCAAAACTGGTGCTTCAGGTACGTCACTTGTTGCCATCTAGTTAGTGAGGAAATACTGCGGCTCTCTACAACTTCGTCGGGTACCGCCTTTAGTACATCACCAAGTAACAGATGTGCTGGCGTCAATGCTTCTCTATTGTTAGGGTCATCCGTAAGTGCAGTGATGGGGCGCGAGTTAGAGATCGCTTCAACCTCCGCCACAAGTGTTTGTAGCTCCACGTACTACAGGTTGGCCTGTGCAGCATTCTTCATCAAGAGTAATTTAGCGGACTTCACTGCCGCCTCCCACAAGCCGCCGAAGTGTGGAGCGTGAGGGGGAATGAAATTAAAGTCGAATCCGGCCTACAGTAAGTTACTACTACCTCGAGTGCATGTCGGGAAAAGAAGGCGTCTCTGAAAGCCTTCATATGGTTGTTTGCGCCCACAAAATTCGTTTCGTTGTCGTAGAAGATGTGCTGGGGCAATCCGCGTCGACTCAAAAACCTTTTAAGACACAATAAAAAATTAGTTGATGACAGATCCGATACAATTTCAAGATGTGTCGCCTCTGAGGCGAAACAAACGAATAAAGCAACATATGTTTTATAAGGCGCATTTCCTCTTATGCGGTAAGACGTGAAGAAAGGACCACAAAAGTCAATGCCGGATGATGAAAAATGGTTTGAATTGACTTGCCTGAGCGAATGCAGCGCCGCTCATTGATGAAATATGTATGTTGGATGGCTACAACGATTCGAATAAAGGTGGCTTCCAATTACTTTGCCGGTAGGTGAAGAATTCGCTCTGCTGTAAGCGATCTCTGAATTGCTTCTTTGTTAAACATGCGATATATATATGAAATGATGCGCAGAACACGCCAGTACGATGAATTAGCGCCGATAATATTTTCCATAAGCGTCTTAGTGGAGGTTGCTATGCATGTACTTGACATGTACTTTGTACTTTTGTGGGCCGACGTAACTCTTCGTTTGTGACTGACGATGTTTGAATGATGTCAGTTACGGGCCAAGATTTCGACTCTTCAAGCAGGAACGTTAGACCCTGAAACCAAATTGAAAATGGAAGCTCCATTGCACTGCATCCGCGAGGTACTATACCTGCAGGATTTTGCTTCGACGATATATGTCTCAATTCCATCTGGGATGTTTTCTCTTGCAGCTCACTCACTCTGTTAGCCACAAAACTGTTTAGTGTTGAAGCGTCCATCTTGAGCCAATGCCAATAAAGCCAATGCCAATGAACCAATGAAGTCCGTCCAGAAGTAGATCCGTCTTGAATATGGCTCAACCTTATGCTTGATGGATTGCCATTAACGACTAAGTAACAGTGCGGCACAAAGTTCCAACCAAGGTAGCGATTGTGCTCGAATTGGAGCTACCTTTGATTTCGCATCCAATAAATTGACATCTACCCCTTTGTTTGAACGTGCTCGTACGTACAAACAACAACCATACGCCCGCTGTGAGGCGTCCGCAAAGCCATACACCTCACATATCGATGAATACGTAGTGCATACGTAGCGAGGGATTTCGATGTTGTGAATGTAGTCGAAGTCATTTTGTAATTGAAGCCCAAATTTCTCTAAGTTGACTGGAAGCGGGTCGCCCCACCCAAGCTGCTGTAATCATATTTCCTGTATGAGTATTTTGCTCCGAACAATGTTTGGGCTTAGAAGACACATCAGGTCGTAAATACGAGCGACTGCAGACAGCACGGGTCGTTTCGTAGGTTGATCCACTGTCCCTAAGTCATAGCGAAAACAAAACTTGTCCGATTTCGGTTTCCACGACATGCCCAAAGCCTTTGTGATGTTATCGCTGTAGATAATCGGAACTTCGCCAGTTGCTTCTGAAATGATATCTGTATGATTAGAATTCCATTTTGTAAGATTTACTCCGTGGAGTCCAAGAATATAAGAAACTTCCATTTGCTTCAACTCTTCTAATGTTTCAGCACCAGTAAGCAAATCGTCAACATATAAACCCTCTTTTAACACGTTTGCTCCAACTGGATACCTTTTGCGATGAAGCTCTGCAATGTAATGCAAGCATCGAATTGCCACAAAAGGCGACGATGCCATTCCGCATGTAACAGTATTTATCTCATAAATTTGAATTGGTTGACTTTGATTGAATCTCCAAAGAACCATTTGGAATCTTCGATCAACCTTGTCTATCAAAAATTGTCTATACATTTTCGAAATGTCTGCTATCAATGCAAACTTGTGCAAACGAAACGCCGTGAGCGTTAGAAGCAACGGCTATTGAAGTGTTGCGCCAACTAAAAGAATATCGTTTAATGAACGATTCGATGTTGTCTTTGCCGACGCGTCGAATGCCACCCGCAGTTTGGTAGTTTCACTCTGGGGACGCAACACGCAGTGATGTGGAATAACGTAGTATGGTTTGCTGAAGTCGACTGTGTTTACTAAAGACATGTGTCCTAGTTCCTTATATTCATGCATGAATTCAGCATACATTGTATACAGCCTTGGTTCCTTAAACAAACGAATAAAGCAACATATGTTTTATAAGGCGCATTTCCTCTTATGCGGTAAGACGTGAAGAAAGGACCACAAAAGTCAATGCCGGATGATGAGAAATGGCCTACTCCCTCGTAAACGGTTAGCTGAAAAATTTCCCATCAGTTCACCCATCAGGCGAGGATTGTAATGAAAACAATGGGCGCAACTCCTAACAACCTTGCGGACCATCTCTCGAGCGTTGATGACCCAAACTTTCTGACGTAAGAGGGCCAGTAAAACCTTTGGACCAGCATGAAGATGTATGCGATGTAGGTGCTTCAAGTATAGCTGAGTAAACCTATGTCCTTTGGGTAGTAAGTAAGGAAATCGAGCTTTGTATGGGATATTAGCATTAATTAGACGGCCACCTAATGTAATGACTTCTACCACTTTGTTGCCAACCCCGACTTTATCTATGAATGGAGTAAGTTTTTGCAAACTGGTTTGAATTGACTTGCCTGAGCGAATACAGTGCCGCTCATTGATGAAATATGTATGTTGGATGGCTGCAACGATTCGAATAAAGGTGGCTTCCAATTACTTTGCCGGTAGGTGACGAATTCGCTCTGCTGTAAGCGATATCTGAATTGGTTCTTTGTTAAACGTGCGATATATATATGAAATGATGCGCAGAACACGCCAGTACGATGAATTAGCGCCTATAATATTTTCCATAAGCGTCTTAGTGGAGGTTGCTATGCATGTACTTGACATGTACTTTGTACTTTTGTGGGCCGACGTAACTCTTCGTTTGTGACTGACGATGTTTGAATGATGTCAGTTACGGGCCAAGATTTCGACTCTTCAAGCAGGAACGTTAGACCCTGAAACCAAATTGAAAATGGAAGCTCCATTGCACTGCATCCGCGAGATACTATACCTGCAGGATTTTGCTTCGACGACATATGTCTCAATTCCTTCTGGGATGTGTTCTCTTGCAGCTCACTCACTCTGTTAACCACAAAACTGTTTAGTGTTGAAGCGTCCATCTTGAGCCAATGCCAATAAAGCCAATGCCAATGAGCCAATGAAGTCCGTCCAGAAATAGATCCGTCTTGAATATGGCTCAACCCTATGCTTGATGGATTGCCATTAACGACTAAGTAACAGTGCGGCACAAATTTCCAACCAAGGTAGCGATTGTGCTCGAATTGGAGCTACCTTTGATTTCGCATCCAATAAATTGACATCTACCCCTTTGTTTGAACGTGCTCGTACGTACAAACAACAACCGTACGCCCGCTGTGAGGCGTCCGCAAAGCCATACACCTCACATATCGATGAATACGTAGTGCATACGTAGCGAGGGATTTCGATGTTGTGAATGTAGTCGAAGTCATTTTGTAATTGAAGCCCAAATTTCTCTAAGTTGACTGGAAGCGGGTCGTCCCACCCAAGCTGCTGTAATCATATTTCCTGTATGAGTATTTTGCTCCGAACAATGTTTGGGCTTAGAAGACAAATCAGGCCGTAAATACGAGCGACTGCAGACAGCACGGGTCATTTCGTAGGTTGATCCACTGTCCCCAAGTCATAGCGAAAACAAAACTTGTCCGATTTCGGTTTCCACGACATGCCCAAAGCCTTTGTGATGTTATCGCTGTAGATAATCGGAACTTCGCCAGTTGCTTCTGAAATGATATCTGTATGATTAGAATTCCATTTTGTAAGATTTACTCCGTGGAGTCCAAGAATATAAGAAACTTCCATTTGCTTCAACTCTTCTAATGTTTCAGCACCAGTAAGCAAATCGTCAACATATAAACCCTCTTTTAACACGTTTGCTCCAACTGGATACCTTTTGCGATGAAGCTCTGCAATGTAATGCAAGCATCGAATTGCCAGAAAAGGCGACGATGCCATTCCGCATGTAACAGTATTTATCTCATAAATTTGAATTGGTTGACTTTGATTGAATCTCCAAAGAACCATTTGGAATCTTCGATCAACCTTGTCTATCAAAAATTGTCTATACATTTTCGAAATGTCTGCTATCAATGCAAACTTGTGCAAACGAAACGCCGTGAGCGTTAGAAGCAACGGCTATTGAAGTGTTGCGCCAACTAAAAGAATATCGTTTAATGAACGATTCGATGTTGTCTTTGCCGACGCGTCGAATGCCACCCGCAGTTTGGTAGTTTCACTCTGGGGACGCAACACGCAGTGATGTGGAATAACGTAGTATGGTTTGCTGAAGTCGACTGTGTTTACTAAAGACATGTGTCCTAGTTCCTTATATTCATGCATGAATTCAGCATACATTGTATACAGCCTTGGTTCCTTAAACAAACGAATAAAGCAACATATGTTTTATAAGGCGCATTTCCTCTTATGCGGTAAGACCTGAAGAAAGGACCACAAAAGTCAATGCCGGATGATGAGAAATGGCCTACTCCCTCGTAAACGGTTAGCTGAAAAATTTCCCATCAGTTGACCCATCAGGCGAGGATTGTAATGAAAACAATCGGCGCAACTCCTAACAACCTTGCGGACCATCTCTCGAGCGTTGATGACCCAAACTTTCTGACGTAAGAGGGCCAGTAAAACCTTTGGACCAGCATGAAGATGTATGCGATGTAGGTGCTTCAGGTATAGCTGAGTAAACCTATGTCCTTTGGGTAGTAAGTAAGGAAATCGAGCTTCGTATGGGATATTAGCATTAATTAGACGGCCACCTAATGTAATGACTTCTACCACTTTGTTGCCATGATGAGAAATGGCCTACTCCCTCGTAAACGGTTAGCTGAAAAATTTCCCATCAGTTGACCCATCAGGCGAGGATTGTAATGAAAACAATCGGCGCAACTCCTAACAACCTTGCGGACCATCTCTCGAGCGTTGATGACCCAAACTTTCTGACGTAAGAGGGCCAGTAAAACCTTTGGACCAGCATGAAGATGTATGCGATGTAGGTGCTTCAAGTATAGCTGAGTAAACCTATGTCCTTTGGGTAGTAAGTAAGGAAATCGAGCTTCGTATGGGATATTAGCATTAATTAGACGGCCACCTAATGTAATGACTTCTACCACTTTGTTGCCAACCCCGACTTTATCTATGAATGGAGTAAGTTTTTGCAAACTGGTTTGAATTGACTTGCCTGAGCGAATGCAGTGCCGCTCATTGATGAAATATGTATGTTGGATGGCTGCAACGATTCGAATAAAGGTGGCTTCCAATTACTTTGCCGGTAGGTGAAGAATTCGCTCTGCTGTAAGCGATCTCTGAATTGGTTCTTTGTTAAACGTGCGATATATATATGAAATGATGCGCAGAACACGCCAGTACGATGAATTAGCGCCGATAATATTTTCCATAAGCGTCTTAGTGGAGGTTGCTATGCATGTACTTGACATGTACTTTGTACTATTGTGGGCCGACGTAACTCTTCGTTTGTGACTGACGATGTTTGAATGATGTCAGTTACGGGCCAAGATTTCGACTCTTCAAGCAGGAACGTTAGACCCTGAAACCAAATTGAAAATGGAAGCTCCATTGCACTGCATCCGCGAGATACTATACCTGCAGGATTTTGCTTCGACGATATATGTCTCAATTCCATCTGGGATGTGTTCTCTTGCAGCTCACTCACTCTGTTAGCCACAAAACTGTTTAGTGTTGAAGCGTCCATTTTGAGCTAATGCCAATAAAGCCAATGCCAATGAGCCAATGAAGTCCGTCCAGAAGTAGATCCGTCTTGAATATGGCTCAACCTTATGCTTGATGGATTGCCATTAACGACTAAGTAACAGTGCGGCACAAAGTTCCAACCAAGGTAGCGATTGTGCTCGAATTGGAGCTACCTTTGATTTCGCATCCAATAAATTGACATCTACCCCTTTGTTTGAACGTGCTCGTACGTACAAACAACAACCATACGCCCGCTGTGAGGCGTCCGCAAAGCCATACACCTCACATATCTATGAATACGTAGTGCATACATAGCGAAGGATTTCGATGTTGTGAATGTAGTCGAAGTCATTTTGTAATTGAAGCCCAAATTTCTCTAAGTTGACTGGAAGCGGGTCGTCCCACCCAAGCTGCTGTAATCATATTTCCTGTATGAGTATTTTGCTCCGAACAATGTTTGGGCTTAGAAGACACATCAGGTCGTAAATACGAGCGACTGCAGACAGCACGGGTCGTTTCGTAGGTTGATCCACTGTCCCTAAGTCATAGCGAAAACAAAACTTGTCCGATTTCGGTTTCCACGACATGCCCAAAGCCTTTGTGATGTTATCGCTGTAGATAATCGGAACTTCGCCAGTTGCTTCTGAAATGATATCTGTATGATTAGAATTCCATTTTGTAAGATTTACTCCGTGGAGTCCAAGAATATAAGAAACTTCCATTTGCTTCAACTCTTCTAATGTTTCAGCACCAGTAAGCAAATCGTCAACATATAAACCCTCTTTTAACACGTTTGCTCCAACTGGATACCTTTTGCGATGAAGCTCTGCAATGTAATGCAAGCATCGAATTGCCAGAAAAGGCGACGATGCCATTCCGTACGTAACAGTATTTATCTCATAAATTTGAATTGGTTGACTTTGATTGAATCTCCAAAGAACTATTTGGAATCTTCGATCAACCTTGTCTATCAAAAATTGTCTATACATTTTCTAAATGTCTGCTATCAATGCAAACTTGTGCAAACGAAACGCCGTGAGCGTTAGAAGCAACGGCTATTGAAGTGTTACACCAACTAAAAGAATATCGTTTAATGAACGATTCGATGTTGTCTTTGCCGACGCGTCGAATGCCACCCGCAGTTTGGTAGTTTCACTCTGGGGACGCAACACGCAGTGATGTGGAATAACGTAGTATGGTTTGCTGAAGTCGACTGTGTTTACTAAAGACATGTGTCTTAGTTCCTTATATTCATGCATGAATTCAGCATACATTGTATACAGCCTTGGTTCCTTAGACAAACGAATAAAGCAGCATATGTTTTATAAGGCGCATTTCCTCTTATGCGGTAAGACGTGAAGAAAGGACCACAAAAGTCAATGCCGGATGATGAGAAATGGCCTACTCCCTCGTAAACGGTTAGCTGAAAAATTTCCCATCAGTTGACCCATCAGGCGAGGATTGTAATGAAAACAATCGGCGCAAATCCTAACAACCTTGCGGACCATCTCTCGAGCGTTGATGACCCAAACTTTCTGACGTAAGAGGGCCAGTAAAACCTTTGGACCAGCATGAAGATGTATGCGATGTAGGTGCTTCAAGTATAGCTGAGTAAACCTATGTCCTTTGGGTAGTAAGTAAGGAAATCGAGTTTCGTATGGGATATTAGCATTAATTAGACGGCCACCTAATGTAATGACTTCTACCACTTTGTTGCCAACCCCGACTTTATCTATGAATGGAGTAAGTTTTTGCAAACTGGTTTGAATTGACTTGGCTGAGCGAATGCAGTGCCACTCATTGATGAAATATGTATGTTGGATGGCTGCAACGATTCGAATAAAGGTGGCTTCCAATTACTTTGCCGGTAGGTGAAGAATTCGCTCTGCTGTAAGAGATCTCTGAATTGGTTCTTTGTTAAACGTGCGATATATATATGAAATGATGCGCAGAACACGCCAGTACGATGAATTAGCGCCTATAATATTTTCCATAAGCATCTTAGTGGAGGTTGCTATGCATGTACTTGACATGTACTTTGTACTATTGTGGGCCGACGTAACTCTTCGTTTGTGACTGACGATGTTTGAATGATGTCAGTTACGGGCCAAGATTTCGACTCTTCAAGCAGGAACGTTAGACCCTGAAACCAAATTGAAAATGGAAGCTCCATTGCACTGCATCCGCGAGATACTATACCTGCAGGATTTTGCTTCGACGATATATGTCTCAATTCCATCTGGGATGTGTTCTCTTGCAGCTCACTCACTCTGTTAGCCACAAAACTGTTTAGTGTTGAAGCATCCATTTTGAGCCAATGCCAATAAAGCCAATGCCAATGAGCCAATGAAGTCCGTCCAGAAGTAGATCCGTCTTGAATATGGCTCAACCTTATGCTTGATGGATTGCCATTAACGACTAAGTAACAGTGCGGCACAAAGTTCCAACCAAGGTAGCGATTGTGCTCGAATTGGAACTACCTTTGATTTCGCATCCAATAAATTGACATCTACCCCTTTGTTTGAACGTGCTCGTACGTACAAACAACAACCATACGCCCGCTGTGAGGCGTCCGCAAAGCCATACACCTCACATATCTATGAATACGTAGTGCACACATAGCGAAGGATTTCGATGTTGTGAATTAGTCGAAGTCATTTTGTAATTGAAGCCCAAATTTCTCTAAGTTGACTGGAAGCGGGTCGTCCCACCCAAGCTGCTGTAATCATATTTCCTCTATGAGTATTTTGCTCCGAACAATGTTTGGGCTTAGAAGACACATCAGGTCGTAAATACGAGCGACTGCAGACAGCACGGGTCGTTTCGTAGGTTGATCCACTGTCCCTAAGTCATAGCGAAAACAAAACTTGTCCGATTTCGGTTTCCACGACATGCCCAAAGCCTTTGTGATGTTATCGCTGTAGATAATCGGAACTTCGCCAGTTGATTCTGAAATGATATCTGTATGATTAGAATTCCATTTTGTAAGATTTACTCCGTGGAGTCGAAGAATATAAGAAACTTCCATTTGCTTCAACTCTTCTAATGTTTCAGCACCAGTAAGCAAATCGTCAACATATAAACCCTCTTTTAACACGTTTGCTCCAACTGGATACCTTTTGCGATAAAGCTCTGCAATGTAATGCAAGCATCGAATTGCCAGAAAAGGCGACGATGCCATTCCGTACGTAACAGTATTTATCTAATAAATTTGAATTGGTTGACTTTGATTGAATCTCCAAAGAACTATTTGGAATCTTCGATCAACCTTGTCTATCAAAAATTGTCTATACATTTTCTAAATGTCTGCTATCAATGCAAACTTGTGCAAACGAAACGCCGTGAGCGTTAGAAGCAACGGCTATTGAAGTGTTACACCAACTAAAAGAATATCGTTTAATGAACGATTCGATGTTGTCTTTGCCGACGCGTCGAATGCCACCCGCAGTTTGGTAGTTTCACTCTGGGGACGCAACACGCAGTGATGTGGAATAACGTAGTATGGTTTGCTGAAGTCGACTGTGTTTACTAAAGACATGTGTCCTAGTTCCTTATATTCATGCATGAATTCAGCATACATTGTATACAGCCTTAGTTCCTTAAACAAACGAATAAAGCAACATATGTTTTATAAGGCGCATTTCCTCTTATGCGGTAAGACGTGAAGAAAGGACCACAAAAGTCAATGCCGGATGATGAGAAATGGCCTACTCCCTCGTAAACGGTTAGCTGAAAAATTTCCCATCAGTTGACCCATCAGGCGAGGATTGTAATGAAAACAATCGGCGCAACTCCTAACAACCTTGCGGACCATCTCTCGAGCGTTGATGACCCAAACTTTCTGACGTAAGAGGGCCAGTAAAACCTTTGGACCAGCATGAAGATGTATGCGATGTAGGTGCTTCAAGTATAGCTGAGTAAACCTATGTCCTTTGGGTAGTAAGTAAGGAAATCGAGCTTTGTATGGGATATTAGCATTAATTAGACGGCCACCTAATGTAATGACTTCTACCACTTTGTTGCCAACCCCGACTTTATCTATGAATGGAGTAAGTTTTTGCAAACTGGTTTGAATTGACTTGCCTGAGCGAATACAGTGCCGCTCATTGATGAAATATGTATGTTGGATGGCTGCAACGATTCGAATAAAGGTGGCTTCCAATTACTTTGCCGGTAGGTGAAGAATTCGCTCTGCTGTAAGAGATCTCTGAATTGGTTCTTTGTTAAACGTGCGATATATATATGAAATGATGCGCAGAACACGCCAGTACGATGAATTAGCGCCTATAATATTTTCCATAAGCGTCTTAGTGGAGGTTGCTATGCATGTACTTGACATGTACTTTGTACTATTGTGGGCCGACGTAACTCTTCGTTTGTGACTGACGATGTTTGAATGATGTCAGTTACGGGCCAAGATTTCGACTCTTCAAGCAGGAACGTTAGACCCTGAAACCAAATTGAAAATGGAAGCTCCATTGCACTGCATCCGCGAGATACTATAGCTGCAGGATTTTGCTTCGACGATATATGTCTCAATTCCATCTGGGATGTATTCTCTTGCAGCTCACTCACTCTGTTAGCCACAAAACTGTTTAGTGTTGAAGCGTCCATTTTGAGCTAATGCCAATAAAGCCAATGCCAATGAGCCAATGAAGTCCGTCCAGAAGTAGATCCGTCTTGAATATGGCTCAACCTTATGCTTGATGGATTGCCATTAACGACTAAGTAACAATGCGGCACAAAGTTCCAACCAAGGTAGCGATTGCGCTCGAATTGGAACTACCTTTGATTTCGCATCCAATAAATTGACATCTACCCCTTTGTTTGAACGTGCTCGTACGTACAAACAACAACCATACGCCCGCTGTGAGGCGTCCGCAAAGCCATACACCTCACATATCGATGAATACGTAGTGCATACGTAGCGAGGGATTTCGATGTTGTGAATGTAGTCGAAGTCATTTTGTAATTGAAGCCCAAATTTCTCTAAGTTGACTGGAAGCGGGTCGTCCCACCCAAGCTGCTGTAATCATATTTCCTGTATGAGTATTTTGCTCCGAACAATGTTTGGGCTTAGAAGACAAATCAGGCCGTAAATACGAGCGACTGCAGACAGCACGGGTCATTTCGTAGGTTGATCCACTGTCCCTAAGTCATAGCGAAAACAAAACTTGTCCGATTTCGGTTTCCACGACATGCCCAAAGCCTTTGTGATGTTATCGCTGTAGATAATCGGAACTTCGCCGGTTGCTTCTGAAATGATATCTGTATGATTAGAATTCCATTTTGTAAGATTTACTCCGTGGAGTCCAAGAATATAAGAAACTTCCATTTGCTTCAACTCTTCTAATGTTTCAGCACCAGTAAGCAAATCGTCAACATATAAACCCTCTTTTAACACGTTTGCTCCAACTGGATACCTTTTGCGATGAAGCTCTGCAATGTAATGCAAGCATCGAATTGCTAGAAAAGGCGACGATGCCATTCCGTACGTAACAGTATTTATCTCATAAATTTGAATTGGTTGACTTTGATTGAATCTCCAAAGAACCATTTGGAATCTTCGATCAACCTTGTCTATCAAAAATTGTCTATACATTTTCGAAATGTCTGCTATCAATGCAAACTTGTGCAAACGAAACGCCGTGAGCGTCAGAAGCAACGGCTATTGAAGTGTTACACCAACTAAAAGAATATCGTTTAATGAACGATTCGATGTTGTCTTTGCCGACGCGTCGAATGCCACCCGCAGTTTGGTAGTTTCACTCTGGGGACGCAACACGCAGTGATGTGGAATAACGTAGTATGGTTTGCTGAAGTCGACTGTGTTTACTAAAGACATGTGTCCTAGTTCCTTATATTCATGCATGAATTCAGCATACATTGTATACAGCCTTGGTTCCTTAAACAAACGAATAAAGCAACATATGTTTTATAAGGCGCATTTCCTCTTATGCGGTAAGACGTGAAGAAAGGACCACAAAAGTCAATGCCGGATGATGAGAAATGGCCTACTCCCTCGTAAACGGTTAGCTGAAAAATTTCCCATCAGTTCACCCATCAGGCGAGGATTGTAATGAAAACAATGGGGGCAACTCCTAACAACCTTGCGGACCATCTCTCGAGCGTTGATGACCCAAACTTTCTGACGTAAGAGCGCCAGTAAAACCTTTGGACCAGCATGAAGATGTATGCGATGTAGGTGCTTCAAGTATAGCTGAGTAAACCTATGTCCTTTGGGTAGTAAGTAAGGAAATCGAGCTTCGTATGGGATATTAGCATTAATTAGACGGCCACCTAATGTAATGACTTCTACCACTTTGTTGCCAACCCCGACTTTATCTATGAATGGAGTAAGTTTTTGCAAACTGGTTTGAATGACTTGCCTGAGCGAATGCAGTGCCGCTCATTGATGAAATATGTATGTTGGATGGCTGCAACGATTCGAATAAAGGTGGCTTCCAATTACTTTGCCGGTAGGTGAAGAATTCGCTCTGCTGTAAGCGATCTCTGAATTGGTTCTTTGTTAAACGTGCGATATATATATGAAATGATGCGCAGAACACGCCAGTACGATGAATTAGCGCCTATAATATTTTCCATAAGCATCTTAGTGGAGGTTGCTATGCATGTACTTGACATGTACTTTGTACTATTGTGGGCCGACGTAACTCTTCGTTTGTGACTGACGATGTTTGAATGATGTCAGTTACGGGCCAAGATTTCGACTCTTCAAGCAGGAACGTTAGACCCTGAAACCAAATTGAAAATGGAAGCTCCATTGCACTGCATCCGCGAGATACTATACCTGCAGGATTTTGCTTCCACGATATATGTCTCAATTCCATCTCGGATGTGTTCTCTTGCAGCTCACTCACTCTGTTAGCCACAAAACTGTTTAGTGTTGAAGCATCCATTTTGAGCCAATGCCAATAAAGCCAATGCCAATGAGCCAATGAAGTCCGTCCAGAAGTAGATCCGTCTTGAATATGGCTCAACCTTATGCTTGATGGATTGCCATTAACGACTAAGTAACAGTGCGGCACAAAGTTCCAACCAAGGTAGCGATTGCGCTCGAATTGGAACTACCTTTGATTTCGCATCCAATAAATTGACATCTACCCCTTTGTTTGAACGTGCTCGTACGTACAAACAACAACCATACGCCCGCTGTGAGGCGTCCGCAAAGCCATACACCTCACATATCGATGAATACGTAGTGCATACGTAGCGAGGGATTTCGATGTTGTGAATGTAGTCGAAGTCATTTTGTAATTGAAGCCCAAATTTCTCTAAGTTGACTGGAAGCGGGTCGTCCCACCCAAGCTGCTGTAATCATATTTCCTGTATGAGTATTTTGCTCCGAACAATGTTTGGGCTTAGAAGACAAATCAGGCCGTAAATACGAGCGACTGCAGACAGCACGGGTCGTTTCGTAGGTTGATCCACTGTCCCTAAGTCATAGCGAAAACAAAACTTGTCCGATTTCGGTTTCCACGACATGCCCAAAGCCTTTGTGATGTTATCGCTGTAGATAATCGGAACTTCGCCAGTTGCTTCTGAAATGATATCTGTATGATTAGAATTCCATTTTGTAAGATTTACTCCGTGGAGTCCAAGAATATAAGAAACTTCCATTTGCTTCAACTCTTCTAATGTTTCAGCACCAGTAAGCAAATCGCCAACATATAAACCCTCTTTTAACACGTTTGCTCCAACTGGATACCTCATGCGATGAAGCTCTGCAATGTAATGCAAGCATCGAATTGCCAGAAAAGGCGACGATGCCATTCCGTACGTAACAGTATTTATCTCATAAATTTGAATTGGTTGACTTTGATTGAATCTCCAAAGAACCATTTGGAATCTTCGATCAACCTTGTCTATCAAAAATTGTATATACATTTTCTAAATGTCTGCTATCAATGCAAACTTGTGCAAACGAAACGCCGTGAGCGTTAGAAGCAACGGCTATTGAAGTGTTACACCAACTAAAAGAATATCGTTTAATGAACGATTCGTTGTTGTCTTTGCCGACTCGTCGAATGCCACCCGCAGTTTGGTAGTTTCACTCTGGGGACGCAACACGCAGTGATGTGGAATAACGTAGTATGGTTTGCTGAAGTCGACTGTGTTTACTAAAGACATGTGTCCTAGTTCCTTATATTCATGCATGAATTCAGCATACATTGTATACAGCCTTGGTTCCTTAAACAAACGAATAAAGCAACATATGTTTTATAAGGCGCATTTCCTCTTATGCGGTAAGACGTGAAGAAAGGACCACAAAAGTCAATGCCGGATGATGAGAAATGGCCTACTCCCTCGTAAACGGTTAGCTGAAAAATTTCCCATCAGTTGACCCATCAGGCGAGGATTGTAATGAAAACAATCGGCGCAACTCCTAACAACCTTGCGGACCATCTCTCGAGCGTTGATGACCCAAACTTTCTGACGTAAGAGGGCCAGTAAAACCTTTGGACCAGCATGAAGATGTATGCGATGTAGGTGCTTCAAGTATAGCTGAGTAAACCTATGTCCTTTGGGTAGTAAGTAAGGAAATCGAGCTTCGTATGGGATATTAGCATTAATTAGACGGCCACCTAATGTAATGACTTCTACCACTTTGTTGCCAACCCCGACTTTATCTATGAATGGAGTAAGTTTTTGCAAACTGGTTTGAATTGACTTGCCTGAGCGAATGCAGTGCCGCTCATTGATGAAATATGTATGTTGGATGGCTGCAACGATTCGAATAAAGGTGGCTTCCAATTACTTTGCCGGTAGGTGAAGAATTCGCTCTGCTGTAAGCGATCTCTGAATTGGTTCTTTGTTAAACGTGAGATATATATATGAAATGATGCACAGAACACGCCAGTACGATGAATTAGCGCCTATAATATTTTCCATAAGCGTCTTAGTGGAGGTTGCTATGCATGTACTTGACATGTACTTTGTACTATTGTGGGCCGACGTAACTCTTCGTTTGTGACTGACGATGTTTGAATGATGTCAGTTACGGGCCAAGATTTCGACTCTTCAAGCAGGAACGTTAGACCCTGAAACCAAATTGAAAATGGAAGCTCCATTGCACTGCATCCGCGAGATACTATAGCTGCAGGATTTTGCTTCGACGATATATGTCTCAATTCCATCTGGGATGTATTCTCTTGCAGCTCACTCACTCTGTTAGCCACAAAACTGTTTAGTGTTGAAGCGTCCATTTTGAGCTAATGCCAATAAAGCCAATGCCAATGAGCCAATGAAGTCCGTCCAGAAGTAGATCCGTCTTGAATATGGCTCAACCTTATGCTTGATGGATTGCCATTAACGACTAAGTAACAATGCGGCACAAAGTTCCAACCAAGGTAGCGATTGCGCTCGAATTGGAACTACCTTTGATTTCGCATCCAATAAATTGACATCTACCCCTTTGTTTGAACGTGCTCGTACGTACAAACAACAACCATACGCCCGCTGTGAGGCGTCCGCAAAGCCATACACCTCACATATCGATGAATACGTAGTGCATACGTAGCGAGGGATTTCGATGTTGTGAATGTAGTCGAAGTCATTTTGTAATTGAAGCCCAAATTTCTCTAAGTTGACTGGAAGCGGGTCGTCCCACCCAAGCTGCTGTAATCATATTTCCTGTATGAGTATTTTGCTCCGAACAATGTTTGGGCTTAGAAGACAAATCAGGCCGTAAATACGAGCGACTGCAGACAGCACGGGTCGTTTCGTAGGTTGATCCACTGTCCCTAAGTCATAGCGAAAACAAAACTTGTCCGATTTCGGTTTCCACGACATGCCCAAAGCCTTTGTGATGTTATCGCTGTAGATAATCGGAACTTCGCCAGTTGCTTCTGAAATGATATCTGTATGATTAGAATTCCATTTTGTAAGATTTACTCCGTGGAGTCCAAGAATATAAGAAACTTCCATTTGCTTCAACTCTTCTAATGTTTCAGCACCAGTAAGCAAATCGCCAACATATAAACCCTCTTTTAACACGTTTGCTCCAACTGGATACCTCATGCGATGAAGCTCTGCAATGTAATGCAAGCATCGAATTGCCAGAAAAGGCGACGATGCCATTCCGTACGTAACAGTATTTATCTCATAAATTTGAATTGGTTGACTTTGATTGAATCTCCAAAGAACCATTTGGAATCTTCGATCAACCTTGTCTATCAAAAATTGTATATACATTTTCTAAATGTCTGCTATCAATGCAAACTTGTGCAAACGAAACGCCGTGAGCGTTAGAAGCAACGGCTATTGAAGTGTTACACCAACTAAAAGAATATCGTTTAATGAACGATTCGTTGTTGTCTTTGCCGACTCGTCGAATGCCACCCGCAGTTTGGTAGTTTCACTCTGGGGACGCAACACGCAGTGATGTGGAATAACGTAGTATGGTTTGCTGAAGTCGACTGTGTTTACTAAAGACATGTGTCCTAGTTCCTTATATTCATGCATGAATTCAGCATACATTGTATACAGCCTTGGTTCCTTAAACAAACGAATAAAGCAACATATGTTTTATAAGGCGCATTTCCTCTTATGCGGTAAGACGTGAAGAAAGGACCACAAAAGTCAATGCCGGATGATGAGAAATGGCCTACTCCCTCGTAAACGGTTAGCTGAAAAATTTCCCATCAGTTGACCCATCAGGCGAGGATTGTAATGAAAACAATCGGCGCAACTCCTAACAACCTTGCGGACCATCTCTCGAGCGTTGATGACCCAAACTTTCTGACGTAAGAGGGCCAGTAAAACCTTTGGACCAGCATGAAGATGTATGCGATGTAGGTGCTTCAAGTATAGCTGAGTAAACCTATGTCCTTTGGGTAGTAAGTAAGGAAATCGAGCTTCGTATGGGATATTAGCATTAATTAGACGGCCACCTAATGTAATGACTTCTACCACTTTGTTGCCAACCCCGACTTTATCTATGAATGGAGTAAGTTTTTGCAAACTGGTTTGAATTGACTTGCCTGAGCGAATGCAGTGCCGCTCATTGATGAAATATGTATGTTGGATGGCTGCAACGATTCGAATAAAGGTGGCTTCCAATTACTTTGCCGGTAGGTGAAGAATTCGCTCTGCTGTAAGCGATCTCTGAATTGGTTCTTTGTTAAACGTGAGATATATATATGAAATGATGCACAGAACACGCCAGTACGATGAATTAGCGCCTATAATATTTTCCATAAGCGTCTTAGTGGAGGTTGCTATGCATGTACTTGACATGTACTTTGTACTATTGTGGGCCGACGTAACTCTTCGTTTGTGACTGACGATGTTTGAATGATGTCAGTTACGGGCCAAGATTTCGACTCTTCAAGCAGGAACGTTAGACCCTGAAACCAAATTGAAAATGGAAGCTCCATTGCACTGCATCCGCGAGATACTATACCTGCAGGATTTTGCTTCGACGATATATGTCTCAATTCCATCTGGGATGTGTTCTCTTGCAGCTCATTCACTCTGTTAGCCACAAAATTGTTTAGTGTTGAAGCATCCATTTTGAGCCAATGCCAATAAAGCCAATGCCAATGAGCCAATGAAGTCCGTCCAGAAGTAGATCTGTCTTGAATATGGCTCAACCTTATGCTTGATGGATTGCCATTAACGACTAAGTAACAGTGCGGCACAAACTTCCAACCAAGGTAGCGATTGTGCTCGAATTGGAGCTACCTTTGATGTCGCATCCAATAAATTGACATCTACCCCTTTGTTTGAACGTGCTCGTACGTACAAACAACAACCATACGCCCGCTGTGAGGCGTCCGCAAAGCCATACACTTCACATATCTATGAATACGTAGTGCATACGTAGCGAGGGATTTCGATGTTGTGAATGTAGTCGAAGTCATTTTGTAATTGAAGCCCAAATTTCTCTGAGTTCACTGGAAGCGGGTCGTCCCACCCAAGCTGCTGTAATCATATTTCCTGTATGAGTATTTTGCTCCGAACAATGTTTGGGCTTAGAAGACACATCAGGTCGTAAATACGAGCGACTGCAGACAGCACGGGTCGTTTCGTAGGTTGATCCACTGTCCCTATGTCATAGCGAAAACAAAACTTGTCCGATTTCGGTTTCCACGACATGCCCAAAGCCTTTGTGATGTTATCGCTGTAGATAATCGGAACTTCGCCAGTTGTTTCTGAAATGATATCTGTATGATTAGAATTCCATTTTGTAAGATTTACTTCGTGGAGTCCAAGAATATAAGAAACTTCCATTTGCTTCAGCTCTTCTAATGTTTCAGCACCAGTAAGCAAATCGTCAACATATAAACCCTCTTTTAACACGTTTGCTCCAACTGGATACCTTTTGCGATGAAGCTCTGCAATGTAATGCAAGCATCGAATTGCCAGAAAAGGCGACGATGCCATTCCGCACGTAACAGTATTTATCTCATAAATTTGAATTGGTTGACTTTGATTGAATGTCCAAAGAACCATTTGGAATCTTCGATCAACCTTGTCTATCAAAAATTGTCTATACATTTTCGAAATGTCTGCTATCAATGCAAACTTGTGCAAACGAAACGCCGTGAGCGTTAGAAGCAACGGCTATTGAAGTGTTGCACCAACTAAAAGAATATCGTTTAATGAACGATTCGTTGTTGTCTTTGCCGACTCGTCGAATGCCACCCGCAGTTTGGTAGTTTCACTCTGGGGACGCAACACGCAGTGATGTGGAATAACGTAGTATGGTTTGCTGAAGTCGACTGTGTTTACTAAAGACATGTGTCCTAGTTCCTTATATTCATGCATGAATTCAGCATACATTGTATACAGCCTTGGTTCCTTAAACAAACGAATAAAGCAACATATGTTTTATAAGGCGCATTTCCTCTTATGCGGTAAGACGTGAAGAAAGGACCACAAAAGTCAATGCCGGATGATGAGAAATGGCCTACTCCCTCGTAAACGGTTAGCTGAAAAATTTCCCATCAGTTGACCCATCAGGCGAGGATTGTAATGAAAACAATCGGCGCAACTCCTAACAACCTTGCGGACCATCTCTCGAGCGTTGATGACCCAAACTTTCTGACGTAAGAGGGCCAGTAAAACCTTTGGACCAGCATGAAGATGTATGCGATGTAGGTGCTTCAAGTATAGCTGAGTAAACCTATGTCCCTTGGGTAGTAAGTAAGGAAATCGAGCTTCGTATGGGATATTAGCATTAATTAGACGGCCACCTAATGTAATGACTTCTACCACTTTGTTGCCAACCCCGACTTTATCTATGAATGGAGTAAGTTTTTGCAAACTGGTTTGAATTGACTTGCCTGAGCGAATGCAGTGCCGCTCATTGATGAAATATGTATGTTGGATAGCTGCAACGATTCGAATAAAGGTGGCTTCCAATTACTTTGCCGGTAGGTGAAGAATTCGCTCTGCTGTAAGCGATATCTGAATTGGTTCTTTGTTAAACGTGCGATATATATATGAAATGATGCGCAGAACACGCCAGTACGATGAATTAGCGCCGATAATATTTTCCATAAGTGTCTTAGTGGAGGTTGCTATGCATGTACTTGACATGTACTTTGTACTATTGTGGGCCGCCGTAACTCTTCGTTTGTGACTGACGATGTTTGAATGATGTCAGTTACGGGCCAAGATTTCGACTCTTCAAGCAGGAACGTTAGACCCTGAAACCAAATTGAAAATGGAAGCTCCATTGCACTGCATCCGCGAGATACTATACCTGCAGGATTTTGCTTCGACGATATAAGTCTCAATTCCATCTGGGATGTGTTCTCTTGCAGCTCGCTCACTCTGTTAGCCACAAAACTGTTTAGTGTTGAAGCGTCCATTTTGAGCTAATGCCAATAAAGCCAATGCCAATGAGCCAATGAAGTCCGTCCAGAAGTAGATCCGTCTTGAATATGGCTCAACCTTATGCTTGATGGATTGCCATTATCGACAAAGTAACAATGCGGCACAAAGTTTCAACCAAGGTAGCGATTGTGCTCGAATTGGAGCTACCTTTGATTTCGCATCCAATAAATTGACATCTACCCCTTTGTTTGAACGTGCTCGTACGTACAAACAACAACCATACGCCCGCTGTGAGGCGTCCGCAAAGCCATACACCTCACATATCGATGAATACGTAGTGCATACGTAGCGAGGGATTTCGATGATGTGAATGTAGTCGAAGTCATTTTGTAATTGAAGCCCAAATTTCTCTAAGTTGACTGGAAGCGGGTCGTCCCACCCAAGCTGCTGTAATCATATTTCCTGTATGAGTATTTTGCTCCGAACAATGTTTGGGCTTAGAAGACAAATCAGGCCGTAAATACGAGCGACTGCAGACAGCACGGGTCATTTCGTAGGTTGATCCACTGTCCCCAAGTCATAGCGAAAACAAAACTTGTCCGATTTCGGTTTCCACGACATGCCCAAAGCCTTTGTGATGTTATCGCTGTAGATGATCGGAACTTCGCCAGTTGCTTCTGAAATGATATCTGTATGATTAGAATTCCATTTTGTAAGATTTACTCCGTGGAGTCCAAGAATATAAGAAACTTCCATTTGCTTCAACTCTTCTAATGTTTCAGCACCAGTAAGCAAATCGTCAACACATAAACCCTCTTTTAACACGTTTGCTCCAACTGGATGCCTTTTGCGATGAAGCTCTGCAATGTAATGCAAGCATCGAATTGCCACAAAAGGCGACGATGCCATTCCGTACGTAACAGTATTTATCTCATAAATTTGAATTGGTTGACTTTGATTGAATCTCCAAAGAACCATTTGGAATCTTCGATCAACCTTGTCTATCAAAAATTGTCTATACATTTTCGAAATGTCTGCTATCAATGCAAACTTGTGCAAACGAAACGCCGTGAGCGTTAGAAGCAACGGCTATTGAAGTGTTGCACCAACTAAAAGAATATCGTTTAATGAACGATTCGATGTTGTGTTTGCCGACGTGTCGAATGCCACCCGCAGTTTGGTAGTTTCACTCTGGGGACGCAACACGCAGTGATGTGGAATAACGTAGTATGGTTTGCTGAAGTCGACTGTGTTTACTAAAGACATGTGTCCTAGTTCCTTATATTCATGCATGAATTCAGCATACATTGTATACAGCCTTGGTTCCTTAACCAAACGCCGTTCTATGGCCAAATGGCGTCGTTTAGCCATTTCGAATGAAGATCCTAAGACAAACAAACAACTCCTCACATCGCGGTTCATTAGGATTCAGAGATGCAACTTTCGAAAATCCTTCTTCGATTCCCCAAAATTTCTTCAAAAGATCGCCCACCATGTCGGGTCGTGATTCAATATCAAGTGATTCAAGATTCAAGATCGTGATTGCATGTTAATGGTCGCTGATGACTGTTCATCTGGTAATTGCCACCAACGATCCATCCAAGTTGTGTATTGAGAAGACAAGGTAAACCGGTGCCAAGCGATATTTTACCTTCACCCAATAAATCAAAGAATATTTCGGCACTGGATACAAATCAGCAAAAACAATGGAATTTGGAATATTCCAATCAGTGGTATTAATCGGCTCACTTGACTGTTGCGAAGTGATTGATTTCGTAACTAAAAAATGCGTGATGCGTTGAAATTGGCCTATTCTTGATTTGATTGTTGCTACCACAACGTGTTTCAGTGGTGCAGCTACTTCATTATCTGCGCGATGCAATTTTAACTGCAGACGTTTGGCTGTCTCTTCCTTGATGAAGTTAATTTCGGACCAAGAATCTAGAATAGCCCTTACCGGCTGTAGATTTCCATACACATCGGCTATGTATATTACTGCAATCGGAATGAGTGCTCGTTTTGAGCAGTGTGTAAGTAGCGAAACAACTGGGTAAGTTGAGGAGCTGGGCTGCTCGTCTGTCAACGATTGCTGGATAGGCGTGTTTGCCAAATTTGCGTTAACCGGACTAAATTTATGTAGAATACTATGATGCGGTTGGTGGGAAATGCGCCATCGAGACTTTGACTGACATTTTGATACAATATGGCGTTTCCGTAAACAATTTATGCAGTGTGCGTTACGCTTGACAAAGTCCAAACGTTCAAAGACTGGAAGTGCAGTAAATTTTGCTCAACCTCCAAGATGGTGTTCAGTGGATTTACAATATGCACATGCAGACGCTGTGTTAACAAAGCTGGGCGGTGTGGTACCGGGTGCTTTCGACTGACTTTCTAGCAATAAGCACCGACGATCTAATACCTTATAGCATTCGGCCTAAGAAGGCACTTTCTCGTAATCTTGTCGTTCATGGTAGTACCCGCTTGTCTCTTGATTTAACCTCGCCTTAACTAGATGAACAATTATAGAATTTAAAACATCGCATTCATTTCCAATTGACAACAGAGAGCAGTACACGGCGGCAACTGAATCGATAATTTTACGCAATGAAATTGGATCTGACTTAATCATTTCTGGCAAATTCAACAAGGAGTCAATGTGATTCAGGAAAATTAGCACCTTGTTATCATACCGGTCTCGCAACCGATCTAAAGCTTTTTTATAATTATCAGATGTGACTTGAAAGGTTTCAATAATGTTCAATGCAGGCCCTGATAAGCAACAACTAAATTTTTCAATATCCGGTATAGTAACATCATCATAGTGTTTTGAAACTATTGAAAAACCTTTTATATTCACTATACTTTCCGTCGAAACGAGGCATCTTTAATTTTGGTAATCTATTTCTCTGGCGTTCGGAATCTAATGTGACATTAAATGAACTTTGATATATATGAGATATATATATGAAATGATGCGCAGAACACGCCAGTACATGAATTAGCGCCGATAATATTTTCCATAAGCGTCTTAGTGGAGGTTGCTATGCATGTACTTGACATGTACTTTGTACTATTGTGGGCCGACGTAACTCTTCGTTTGTGACTGACGATGTTTGAATGATGTCAGTTACGGGCCAAGATTTCGACTCTTCAAGCAGGAACGTTAGACCCTGAAACCAAATTGAAAATGGAAGCTCCATTGCACTGCATCCGCGAGATACTATACCTGCAGGATTTTGCTTCGACGATATATGTCTCAATTCCATCTGGGATGTGTTCTCTTGCAGCTCACTCACTCTGTTAGCCACAAAATTGTTTAGTGTTGAAGCATCCATTTTGAGCCAATGCCAATAAAGCCAATGCCAATGAGCCAATGAAGTCCGTCCAGAAGTAGATCTGTCTTGAATATGGCTCAACCTTATGCTTGATGGATTGCCATTAACGACTAAGTAACAGTGCGGCACAAACTTCCAACCAAGGTAGCGATTGTGCTCGAATTGGAGCTACCTTTGATGTCGCATCCAATAAATTGACATCTACCCCTTTGTTTGAACGTGCTCGTACGTACAAACAACAACCATACGCCCGCTGTGAGGCGTCCGCAAAGCCATACACTTCACATATCTATGAATACGTAGTGCATACGTAGCGAGGGATTTCGATGTTGTGAATGTAGTCGAAGTCATTTTGTAATTGAAGCCCAAATTTCTCTGAGTTCACTGGAAGCGGGTCGTCCCACCCAAGCTGCTGTAATCATATTTCCTGTATGAGTATTTTGCTCCGAACAATGTTTGGGCTTAGAAGACACATCAGGTCGTAAATACGAGCGACTGCAGACAGCACGGGTCGTTTCGTAGGTTGATCCACTGTCCCTATGTCATAGCGAAAACAAAACTTGTCCGATTTCGGTTTCCACGACATGCCCAAAGCCTTTGTGATGTTATCGCTGTAGATAATCGGAACTTCGCCAGTTGTTTCTGAAATGATATCTGTATGATTAGAATTCCATTTTGTAAGATTTACTCCGTGGAGTCCAAGAATATAAGAAACTTCCATTTGCTTCAGCTCTTCTAATGTTTCAGCACCAGTAAGCAAATCGTCAACATATAAACCCTCTTTTAACACGTTTGCTCCAACTGGATACCTTTTGCGATGAAGCTCTGCAATGTAATGCAAGCATCGAATTGCCAGAAAAGGCGACGATGCCATTCCGCACGTAACAGTATTTATCTCATAAATTTGAATTGGTTGACTTTGATTGAATGTCCAAAGAACCATTTGGAATCTTCGATCAACCTTGTCTATCAAAAATTGTCTATACATTTTCGAAATGTCTGCTATCAATGCAAACTTGTGCAAACGAAACGCCGTGAGCGTTAGAAGCAACGGCTATTGAAGTGTTGCACCAACTAAAAGAATATCGTTTAATGAACGATTCGTTGTTGTCTTTGCCGACTCGTCGAATGCCACCCGCAGTTTGGTAGTTTCACTCTGGGGACGCAACACGCAGTGATGTGGAATAACGTAGTATGGTTTGCTGAAGTCGACTGTGTTTACTAAAGACATGTGTCCTAGTTCCTTATATTCATGCATGAATTCAGCATACATTGTATACAGCCTTGGTTCCTTAAACAAACGAATAAAGCAACATATGTTTTATAAGGCGCATTTCCTCTTATGCGGTAAGACGTGAAGAAAGGACCACAAAAGTCAATGCCGGATGATGAGAAATGGCCTACTCCCTCGTAAACGGTTAGCTGAAAAATTTCCCATCAGTTGACCCATCAGGCGAGGATTGTAATGAAAACAATCGGCGCAACTCCTAACAACCTTGCGGACCATCTCTCGAGCGTTGATGACCCAAACTTTCTGACGTAAGAGGGCCAGTAAAACCTTTGGACCAGCATGAAGATGTATGCGATGTAGGTGCTTCAAGTATAGCTGAGTAAACCTATGTCCCTTGGGTAGTAAGTAAGGAAATCGAGCTTCGTATGGGATATTAGCATTAATTAGACGGCCACCCAATGTAATGACTTCTACCACTTTGTTGCCTACCCCGACTTTATCTATGAATGGAGTAAGTTTTTGCAAACTGGTTTGAATTGACTTGCCTGAGCGAATGCAGTGCCGCTCATTGATGAAATATGTATGTTGGATGGCTGCAACGATTCGAATAAAGGTGGCTTCCAATTACTTTGCCGGTAGGTGACGAATTCGCTCTGCTGTAAGCGATATCTGAATTGGTTCTTTGTTAAACGTGCGATATATATATGAAATGATGCGCAGAACACGCCAGTACGATGAATTAGCGCCCATAATATTTTCCATAAGCGTCTTAGTGGAGGTTGCTATGCATGTACTTGACATGTACTTTGTACTTTTGTGGGCCGACGTAACTCTTCGTTTGTGACTGACGATGTTTGAATGATGTCAGTTACGGGCCAAGATTTCGACTCTTCAAGCAGGAACGTTAGACCCTGAAACCAAATTGAAAATGGAAGCTCCATTGCACTGCATCCGCGAGATACTATACCTGCAGGATTTTGCTTCGACGATATAAGTCTCAATTCCATCTGGAATGTGTTCTCTTGCAGCTCGCTCACTCTGTTAGCCACAAAACTGTTTAGTGTTGAAGCGTCCATTTTGAGCTAATGCCAATAAAGCCAATGCCAATGAGCCAATGAAGTCCGTCCAGAAGTAGATCCGTCTTGAATATGGCTCAACCTTATGCTTGATGGATTGCCATTATCGACAAAGTAACAATGCGGCACAAAGTTTCAACCAAGGTAGCGATTGTGCTCGAATTGGAGCTACCTTTGATTTCGCATCCAATAAATTGACATCTACCCCTTTGTTTGAACGTGCTCGTACGTACAAACAACAACCATACGCCCGCTGTGAGGCGTCCGCAAAGCCATACACCGCACATATCGATGAATACGTAGTGCATACGTAGCGAGGGATTTCGATGAAATGAATGTAGTCGAAGTCATTTTGTAATTGAAGCCCAAATTTCTCTAAGTTGACTGGAAGCGGGTCGTCCCACCCAAGCTGCTGTAATCATATTTCCTGTATGAGTATTTTGCTCCGAACAATGTTTGGGCTTAGAAGACAAATCAGGCCGTAAATACGAGCGACTGCAGACAGCACGGGTCGTTTCGTAGGTTGATCCACTGTCCCTAAGTCATAGCGAAAACAAAACTTGTCCGATTTCGGTTTCCACGACATGCCCAAAGCCTTTGTGATGTTATCGCTGTAGATAATCGGAACTTCGCCAGTTGCTTCTGAAATGATATCTGTATGATTAGAATTCCATTTTGTAAGATTTACTCCGTGGAGTCCAAGAATATAAGAAACTTCCATTTGCTTCAACTCTTCTAATGTTTCAGCACCAGTAAGCAAATCGTCAACACATAAACCCTCTTTTAACACGTTTGCTCCAACTGGATACCTTTTGCGATGAAGCTCTGCAATGTAATGCAAGCATCGAATTGCCACAAAAGGCGACGATGCCATTCCGTACGTAACAGTATTTATCTCATAAATTTGAATTGGTTGACTTTGATTGAATCTCCAAAGAACCATTTGGAATCTTCGATCAACCTTGTCTATCAAAAATTGTCTATACATTTTCGAAATGTCTGCTATCAATGCAAACTTGTGCAAACGAAACGCCGTGAGCGTTAGAAGCAACGGCTATTGAAGTGTTGCACCAACTAAAAGAATATCGTTTAATGAACGATTCGATGTTGTGTTTGCCGACGCGTCGAATGCCACCCGCAGTTTGGTAGTTTCACTCTGGGGACGCAACACGCAGTGATGTGGAATAACGTAGTATGGTTTGCTGAAGTCGACTGTGTTTACTAAAGACATGTGTCCTAGTTCCTTATATTCATGCATGAATTCAGCATACATTGTATACAGCCTTGGTTCCTTAACCAAACGCCGTTCTATGGCCAAATGGCGTCGTTTAGCCATTTCGAATGAAGATCCTAAGACAAACAAACAACTCCTCACATCGCGGTTCATTAGGATTCAGAGATGCAACTTTCGAAAATCCTTCTTCGATTCCCCAAAATTTCTTCAAAAGATCGCCCACCATGTCGGGTCGTGATTCAATATCAAGTGATTCAAGATTCAAGATCGTGATTGCATGTTAATGGTCGCTGATGACTGTTCATCTGGTAATTGCCACCAACGATCCATCCAAGTTGTGTATTGAGAAGACAAGGTAAACCGGTGCCAAGCGATATTTTACCTTCACCCAATAAATCAAAGAATATTTCGGCACTGGATACAAATCAGCAAAAACAATGGAATTTGGAATATTCCAATCAGTGGTATTAATCGGCTCACTTGACTGTTGCGAAGTGATTGATTTCGTAACTAAAAAATGCGTGATGCGTTGAAATTGGCCTATTCTTGATTTGATTGTTGCTACCACAACGTGTTTCAGTGGTGCAGCTACTTCATTATCTGCGCGATGCAATTTTAACTGCAGACGTTTGGCTGTCTCTTCCTTGATGAAGTTAATTTCGGACCAAGAATCTAGAATAGCCCTTACCGGCTGTAGATTTCCATACACATCGGCTATGTATATTACTGCAATCGGAATGAGTGCTCGTTTTGAGCAGCGTGTAAGTAGCGAAACAACTGGGTAAGTTGAGGAGCTGGGCTGCTCGTCTGTCAACGATTGCTGGATAGGCGTGTTTGCCAAATTTGCGTTAACCGGACTAAATTTATGTAGAATACTATGATGCGCTTGGTGGGAAATGCGCCATCGAGACTTTGACTGACATTTTGATACAATATGGCGTTTCCGTAAACAATTTATGCAGTGTGCGTTACGCTTGACAAAGTCCAAACGTTCAAAGACTGGAAGTGCAGTAAATTTTGCTCAACCTCCAAGATGGTGTTCAGTGGATTTACAATATGCACATGCAGACGCTGTGTTAACAAAGCTGGGCGGTGTGGTACCGGGTGCTTTCGACTGACTTTCTAGCAATAAGCACCGACGATCTAATACCTTATAGCATTCGGCCTAAGAAGGCACTTTCTCGTAATCTTGTCGTTCATGGTAGTACCCGCTTGTCTCTTGATTTAACCTCGCCTTAACTAGATGAACAATTATTGAATTTAAAACATCGCATTCATTTCCAATTGACAACAGAGAGCAGTACACGGCGGCAACTGAATCGATAATTTTACGCAATGAAATTGGATCTGACTTAATCATTTCTGGCAAATTCAACAAGGAGTCAATGTGATTCAGGAAAATTAGCACCTTGTTATCATACCGGTCTCGCAACCGATCTAAAGCTTTTTTATAATTATCAGATGTGACTTGAAAGGTTTCAATAATGTTCAATGCAGGCCCTGATAAGCAACAACTAAATTTTTCAATATCCGGTATAGTAACATCATCATAGTGTTTTGAAACTATTGAAAAACCTTTTATATTCACTATACTTTCCGTCGAAACGAGGCATCTTTAATTTTGGTAATCTATTTCTCTGGCGTTCGGAATCTAATGTGACATTAAATGAACTTTGATCTTCCTTAGGAGTTTGAGTGAACGAAGTTTTGCTTTGGCTGAAATGTAAGACTCCTCAAAGTCGCTTCTATCCTTATCGGCGCTTAACCTTCCGATTTCAGTCTGAAGAAAACAATATTATTGAAAGTTCGCTTCTAATAATTCTAACCGGCATTCAATTGTAGTTGCATCAGTCTTACTTCCATCGCTTTCAGTTCTCTTATTCAAACTTCCTATCCTTCTCTTCAATGCACTTCCTTGCCGTTTAAGAGCGTTTAATTTATTT
>JAWNKX010001074.1:0-18739 GCA_035041755.1 Cacoxenus indagator
CATGAGGTATCATTAGGAACCCGCCGCAACTCGGAGTCAGATATAATTGAGTCATCTCTGTTAGAAATGCTAACACCCGAAACGTCGCAAAGATTCCGAATTTTTACCATTGTTAATGCATTTGCCGCAGCGCGGCGAACCGAATGGCGCTTAATTTTACCCGTTCTTATTTTTAATTTATTTTTTAACTGAGGTTATAGCAAAAGGAATTTCCTTATTTAATTTATTTTAATTCTTCACTTGACTTTTTTGACACAAGATAAACGAAGAATGCATTTTGAAGGAAGTATTAATTGATCAATCATGACCATATTGACAAAAAGGTGGTGAAAGCCCTCCCTTGGAAGGGAGTGTTGTTCCTGACGTTGCTGTTCAACAGCATGCTGCGGATCTGCCATTTTCCCACACAGTGGAAGTGTGCAACGATATCCATGATACCTAAACCTGGTACTCCAGAGAACCGTGTCACATCATATAAGCCCATAAGCCTGCTTCCAGCTTTTTCCAAAATTTTTGAAAGAATATTTTTGAGCAATTGTTGGCAGTACGGGGTGTTCAAGAAGCCATTCCTGATCACCAATTTGGATTTAGATCCCAGTATGGCACTCCCGAACAACTGCATCGAGTCGTTCATCACATACTTACTGTGTTTGAGATGAAACAGTATTCCTCTGCAGTCTTCCTAAACGTCAAACAAGCATTCGATAGGGTATGGATCGATGGACTTCTGAAATAAAAGTACTAAATACTAAGTACTAAATAAGTTCTAAATAAAAGTACTCCACCCTTGCCAGGCAAGGGGCGGGAGACAAAATTTCTACCATCAAGCACATGAGAGCCGGTGTCCCGCAGGAGAGTGTCTTAGCTCCGGTCCTCTACTCCTTATATACGTCTGATATGCCTACAACTAGAGATGAGCATTCGATTATTACTACTTACGCGGACGATACGGCAGTTATATTCAACTCTGCCTCTCTGAACGAAGCTGCGGAGAAATTGTCCAGCTACCTGGATAGATTCCACTCATAGGCCAGGCGCTGGAATATAGCCATAAACTCTAAGAAATCAGCTCACTGCACCTTCACATTAAGGCAAGGCATCTGTCTGGTTGTGACTTACAACACAAGCATCATTCCGCAAATGGAGGAAATACGGTATCTCGGTCTGATCCTGGATAAGCGTCTTACCTGGCGTGCACACATTAAGGTAGTTACAGCGCGCTGTTACCAAAAGCTCAAGAAACTGGAGTGGCTCCTCCGCCCATCGCATAAGTTATCTTTAACTAATAAAAGGCTCATCTATCTGCAAGTAGTGGCACCTGCTTGGCGCTACGCCATACAAATTTGGGGCACTACTGCTGCCTACAACATCAGAAGAGTGCAGGCGTGTCAGAGCAAGGCTCTCAGAAGATTTACGGGCGCCCCTTGGTACGTCCGCAACACCACAATGCATAGGGATCTTGCCGTGCCAACTGTTATGGAGGTGATTAATTCTCAAATCTACCGCTATCACTACAGACTTTTATCGCACCCAATTCCGCTGGCGTCCTCCCTCAGCCGTATCTCAACCAGGCGTGAAGAGGCTACACCCGCATGATCTCCCCCTAAGAAGGAATCAGCCTTCTATATCATTGCCCTTTCGGCGGAATTTGCATAATTTTTAATTTAGTATGTCTAATTTTTTTTCACGTCATTATTTTTTTTAATCCGACAAATGTGTTATGTAGTTTACTGCGATAAATGTTATAATATAATTATGAAAAAAATAAATAAATAAATAAAGTACAAATAACGTAGATTTCAAAACACATAAATACAAACTGCACCTAGCCAACTGGGAAAAATTTCAGAAAAACATCAACGAACAGTCACAAAAAATTAATATCACAAACGACATAAATCAAGCAGCTGCCAAATTCCTTAAAATAATTACGGCATGTGCAAACGATTCCGTACCAACCAAAAATCCCAAAAGGGCTACGAAAAAGACTACATACTGGTGGAGTAAGGAACTAGAGCTCTTAAAAAAGGAAAAGGTAAAATGTCTAAATAATCTCAGGAACATTTAAGCACAGAGAACATGCTAAAATATAAAAGAGCAAATGCCAAATTTAAGTATGAAGCAAAGCGAGCCCAAAAAACTGCTTTCGCAGACTTTACCAATGACATAAACCCGACTTTAACTACAAAAACGCTTTGGGATAAAGTACATATCATTACAGGGATCCGAAAAAATACACACATACATGCAATCGAAACCGCAGCAGGTAACTCTTGTGACACTAAGGGCACTAAGATCGCCAATACATTCAGCAAGGCCTGGTCTGATTGCTCAAAAGACTCAAACTTCTCAGATACCTTCAAGCAAAACAAACACCGTTACACAGCCCAAACACCCTTGGCATATATCCCGGAACCAAAAGCAAACCTAATTGAAACATCCATCACGTCAATTGAGCTTCAATCCTGTCTTAGTAGCCTAAAAGGATCCAAACCTGGCTTTGATAACATACCCTACGATATGTTAAAAAAGCTTCCGCCTGCTGGCATCAATAAACTACTTGACCTTTATAATAAAATATTTGACACCAGCATCATTCCAATATCTCTACTCTCCTGCATAACAAAAACCCTAGAAAAAATTATTTCAAAAAGGATTATGTGGTATCTCAACCAAGAAAACTTGCTGTCCCAAAACCAGTACGCATACAAAGCAAACATATACACCATAGATCCTCTTTTAATAATAGATAATTACATTTGCAACAAACTGTCATCAAAAACCATGTACCAGTTCTTTCCATTGATATGGAAAAAGCTTATGACAGAGTAGGAATTCACTGCATTATTTAACAGCTCCTCGAATGGAAACTCGGACCAAAACTTATTAACTACATTCGCAGTTACCTTAGTAATAGAAGATGCAGAGTAAAAGTTAATAGCACCCTTTCAAAAGAAGAGCAACTACATAATGGCATCCCGCAGGGATCCCCACTGTCTGTCACCCTTTTCCTCATAGCTTACAATAAATTCAGCTACATAATAAATCAATACAAATTTTTTACACATACAATGTACGCAGACGATCTGTGTCTAATTTTTAATCCAAAAGTAGGCTATGATACTGAAATAAAAAATTTGTTCCAAAAATTTAATCAATGGTGCACCTTTAGTGGCACAAAAATATCCAGCGAAAAATCCTAACACTTACATGTATGCAAAAAACACAACTGTACAAACATAGACATTATAATAAACAATACAATCATACCTAAAACACAATATCTTAAAATATTAGGGCTTACCTTTGATAAGAGACATTCTTGGAATGAACATATTAATACACTAATAAAATCATTAAAGACTAGATTAAATATTTTAAAATGTTTAAGTAGCAAAAATCTTAAATGTAACACTATCTCTCTCATAAAAGCTTCAAAAGCAATAATATTATCCAAAATAGATTACGGCCTCTGTGTATACGGCAAAACAAACAAAACCAATATTAACAAATTATCCACCCCCTACCACTCCTCCATCAGACTCTCTCTAGGTGCTTTCCGAACCACTCCCATAGCCAACATCCTCCCAGAAGTTGAGCTCCCCGACCTGAGTACCAGATTTGATTAGAGCATTGGCAGACAAATAAACAGACTAACCAATACATCCGGATCTTCAATGCATACAACGCTAATCAACCAAATGAAGCGGAAACGAGATCTTAAAATACATCAAGCCTCCAACTCATCATCAAAAAAGCTGCAGAATTCAACATAATTATATCTACTCACCGAAAATACAAACAGAAGGTCCCACCATGGCAATTTAATGAAAACTCGCACATTATAAAAAGGACTCAACTCCCAAGGAGATTTACACGACAACCTTCAATAGTATTCGATCCAATTTCCCTACGTGGAAGTTTATCTTTACCGGCGGCTCAAAAACAGACAACTGAAATTCTAAGATTGGCTATAACACTCTTCTACACGTCTATTTTTACAGCCGAAGCTGAAGCAATTCTAATAGCTGTGGAACTGGCAAGTGCAATCAAAAAAATCAAACATGTCATATGCACCAACTCGCTTTCAGCACTCCTCGCTGTTCAAAATGTAAATAACAATGATCCCACCATAAGCAAAACCAGGGACATGATATTCGCAAAACCATAATAAAATAAAACATATGTGGACACCAGGACATGCAGGAATAAAAGGAAATGAGCTGGAGGATACAGCAGCAAAAGCCGCCACAACAGCCCCACTAATTCAACACAACACTTTTAGCAATAAAGACATTAGCAACCTCGTCAATATGACAAGCAAACTAGTTTTAAAAAATATCTGGAGCGAATACACACACTATTACAAAAAATCCTTATCGGAAACCAACAAACATACCAATAACTGTAACCAGAAAACACGCAATTATCTACACTAGATTCAGGCTAGGACACACGAAGTTTACACACGAACACCTATTCAAGAAAACATCACCACCGATCTGTCCATACTGCAATAGAAGCACTCTCACTATTGAACATTTCACAAATAACTGCCAATTTATCCTCAACCAATGCATCTCCTTAAAAATTCCCAGTCCTACCCAACTCCTAGCAGAGGCCAACATTGAAAATATCAACAATTTTGTAAAACTTATTTCTTAACTAAATATAAGCCTCTAAATACATGTAAAAAAACCGGCCTGAAGGCCTTCGTTGCTCTGGCTATAAAAGTATTGTTTAGGATTAATTCTAAGCTACAATAAATAAATAATAATAATAATAATACTATCCGTTGTCTGATTAATAAGGAATATTTATTTAACGTCGATATGTTGGATATGGGTTGAATGGGTTGATTCAAATATGTTGCATTATTACTTTTGGTTTACGTGAATTTCTAATAAATTTAGATGAATTTGTTCAGTTCAAACTATAGTGGTGTGTGCAAGAAATCTGCGACGGTTTTGAGGTCGGTTGGTTTCAATTCCACCCAAAGGAATCTTGAGGTGTGCAGTTTGGGCGATTTCAGTTTTCGAGGATGATTGCTGAAGTCAAACATGCGAATGAGAATATAACAAAATTCTACTTCCATGGATTGTTGAGAAAACGGCTATCTCTGAAAAATGCAGCAAGTAGGTGCCGTAGAATTTGTCAAACCGTCTAGCATATTCAGACTCCACGTATGAATTCATTGTTAATTGTTCGTTGCAATTATAATTGTGGAAGGGAATTTTAATTTAGCAGAAACCCAATCCGGCATTTTCACTGAAATTGCTTAGAGTTTAACACGGCGTCGGTCAATATTAAGTTAAAAGTACCATTTGACATGAAAGTGGTGTATGTAAATAAAATACAAATCTTATTATGAATTAATGAACGCTAATTACAATTTTTAAAATTTTTGCATTTTTTCCACAAAATTTTTCATTGTTTCATTGAGTTCTTTTTTCTCCTGCAAAGTTTCTTCCATTACATTTGATAGCTGCGCTCCCATAGCCACAATTGATGGGATTTTTCTATTGATTTCGTGCAATTCCTTAACAGCGTCAGTTAGAATTGAATTTTTCTCGGCGAGGAAACCATTCAAATTGTTTTTTTCGCCCAGCGTAGGCATTTTTGGGGAATTTGGGTTTTCAATAGATTCATTCGCTTCAAGAGAATTTAAACTTGTAGTTTTGTCTGCATTTTCAAATGCGGAATGTGTTCTCTTGTACTTACAGGAAGAGGACGAACCGACGACACCTTGCACACCATCCACTGCTGCGTACAAATTTGCGAGCGAAGCAATTTTGACCTCTGTCGCTGTAATGGGAGCCTTGGTCACCCCTTCTCTTTTGTTCCTGCGTATTTTTTCTCTAATGCGAAACTTCAAGTCATTCCATACCTGTGAACTTGGTTTCCGTATTTCACGGTTTAAATGAATAAGTAACTACTTATGTACTTACCGCGCGCCATTCAGTAACCGTCTTAAATGGCGGACCAGCGGAATTCAGTTCTACCGTCAACTGCTTCCAGGCGTTTTCCAAAATGAGCCGATTACCTCTACGACGCCTCATGGTCAAGACGTGATTGTTTGCCATGAAATTAATTAATATATCAACTTGGATATCTGTTGTATGTTTCCCCCTATAGATATCCATATATAATAGATGATTCACAAGCTCATCAAGCATATTCAATTATACTTACATTTCTGTAAACAATTTTCCACTTTTGAATATGAATCTTCTTCTTCGATTTGTGCTTTAACCAGAAACACCAAGGCTGCCAATGTTCAATAATAAAATTTATGGTATGTAACATAATGTTTAAGTGTTAACAGAATTCGTTTACTTTGGAGGCACGGAAATAAATTTAATTAAAATGTTTCACCTTGCATGAAAATAATTTGATATATTTAATGTATATTATTTATATCAAACATTATAAACAACCAATGCACCAATTAAGCAATATATTTTACAAGATTTACCCATTTATTCTAGCTTTTTGTTAATTTCCCCAATTTAGTGTTTGCCTAAAACACTAGTTTTTTTATGTGAAACATCTATGGTTTCGGTAGAGTGAAGTTTTAAAGTGACGTCATCGCGTCACCGCGTCCTCGCGTCAATGTATTATAGTTCTTTGTAAACAAATGAAACCTAATGAAAACAACTATTTTTTTTTTCTTTAGGAAATAACTAAATCAATAATTAAAATTTATTTAAATTTCATTTATACCTATTTTTTGCGCTAGATATGTCGAAAAATCGAAGTTGAATAATGATAATTCTATATTTACTGCAAACAGCAAAACTACTGTGTCCCATGTGAAAACGAAACCAGCAAAAACATAGCGTGTGATATTTGTTTTTTGTGAGTGTATAAGATTGTATTGGTTTCTTATTGTGTGTATCACTCGGAATATTTTTGTATGATTTTGTTCTCTGAACAAGCCTACTTTTTTTCTGGTCGCCTGGTATTTTCATTTCATTCATATAAAACGGCAAACGCTCTCTAATGAATAACGTAACTTGGCAGCACTGTTTTGTTGACAGCGCGCAAAGTACGGCAATAGCGCATTGGTTCATCACTAAGAGCAACAAAGTGGTATTTTCATTTTTGACTTCTTGTTGTGACGGCTGCAATGTATTTAACAAGTCTAGATGTGGACACGCTGTTTGAGCAGCACAGCGTTCAGGAGATCGTGGTTGTGCAGAGGAAAATCCAAGCGGTGGTAGAAGAAAAGCGTGAGCAAGTTCGCACCATGGTCGGGTAAGTTATCAAAAGAAAATCTATGGCTCCAACCCTTTTGTGATAGCAAAAACCTTTTTGCCAACAAAACAGTGAACGCTACCGAGATCTGCTCAAAGCTGCTGACACCATTGCAACAATGCAAACCTCGGCGAGCACTTTGATCGAACAGGTGAACTGCATTCATGCGAAATGTCGCAGTCTCAACGAACAGCAGCTGATTGGTTTCAAGACCCCGGACAGCGACGCCGAGACGGTGCTGCACCGGCGCAACTCCAACAAACAGTTGTACAACTACTATAGCACTATGGTGCAGGTGAAGTTGTTGACCTCATTGCCCGAACTCATCTGGGCGCACATCGACCGGGAACAGTTCTACGCCGCCACAGAGTTGTTCATATTCAGTCGCCATATCAGCGCCGGTCTGCAATTGGATGCGCAGAACACTTTAATACAGAAGCTGCCAGTCGCGCAAAAGCAATGGGAAACACTACGTACATTCCATCTTACTATTAAGCAGTACGTAATCTCCGTGCTGGAAAACGAGAAGCTTAGCGTGGATGCCGCAGTCGATTGCTTACTCAGTTTGCTGCTGTTGAACAAATGCAGTTTGAGTCAATTGACTGAGACATTTCTGCAGTTACGATGTTCGGCCTTCCTAAACTGTATGAGCGACAATCAACACGGTGAAGTGGAGCACAGGCGTGTCAAGGAACGTATATTGGCGAGCCTGAGAGTACTCAACGGCACGCTGAATTTGTTGGAGAAAGGCTTCCTACGTAAGTTGTTCGTTTTATTTATTTACATGTCTGAGTTTGAAATATTGAGTTGTATTTACTGCCAACTGTCACCAACACTTTATTATTCTTGATCGACACGTTCAATGGATACAAGATCCGAACTAGTCGTATGAGCTTGCAACTCTTTTGAAATAATATTTGTGGGTTATGAGTGCAATCTGCTCATAGTAAAGCAAGACCTACTTAATGTGTCAGTAATGCTTAGAATTATATAGGATGACTGCGACGGCGCAAATTGTTCCATAGTAGTACTAACTGAATGAACGCAAATACACTTTGTCCGTGAAGTACTTTTAACATCACTAGCCATTATATCTAAGACTAAATTTATATGCAATGGAGTACAGGCGTCCCTATAGGCGAAGTTATTATGCAGACGTCATCTTACGCTGACAATGTTATATTCCAATACCGCGATCCATAAAAGAAGCTTTAAAGTATTACAATTCCTCAGCTTGCTAACAACCAGTTCGAAAAATAATATTACAACAGTTCTCAAGTCCTTCGAAATTGTAAGAGCGTATATGTGGTTCACATTTAATTTTCCATATATTTAAAAACTTGCCTTTGTAATCATTATGCCTTTTATCTATCTGAATAACTTTGACTACTCAGTATCACAGAACAACACGTATTCAAGGCTTCAACCCGTTGGGATTTAAGACCTACTATATTGACATAAATTACCAAATTGTTCAAAAATTAATAAGGAATTCGTATATAAGAGTACAATGCTTCAAAAGAAAATCCGTATAGGAAACATCATTTTTGGAATAACCCTACACTAAGCACAGTGTATTTCGCAATGAATGGAATTGCCGACAAAGTCGGCAACACAATAGCAAAGAATTTGGGTTATTGAACGTACATTACATTTTACATTACATACATTTTGAATCCTTGACTTCTTCGTTAAAGCTGAGAAAGCTTTTTGGACTGTTTGTCGGTCTTTCAAATTCTATATATTACCTACCTATCAATTTCCAACTATAGATTGATACCAATAATATCTACTTCGATAGATTATATTACATTTATATATCGAAAATAATTGCCACAAAAAAAAAACCCAAGGACGACATGGAAAATATAGTCATCTAAGCCTAAACCTTATTTCTTACTGAGACTCTTCACATGAACGTATCCATATCTTTTGAGATAGTAATGTGACTCTTAAAGCTCTTTAATCATATCACACCAACTCAAAACCCATCAACGTCTGTCGTAATTGTCACGGATTGTGTCGACATTCTTCAATGTCTTCTTATTGCCAATCTTAACATATTTGGTCGTTCAGTCATAATGAATTGGCATATTTGATTTCAGAAAATGGTCTACTGTTCGAACGCATTGCCGAGATCTCACTGGATAGCTCACCGCCCAGCATTACACGCATGGATAGCAATGATCGGCAGCTTGCGCATCTGCTACCCGACATTATCGCCGACTTCCGTCCGAAGTTTGATGTGGCCACACTCGAGGAGGGTGCTTTAGGTGGTGCGCTTGAGAAATGGCTAGCAGATACTGCACACATTGCCGCGACACAATTGAAACAAGTATTTGCGTTGGTGACCAACATGCACACGATTCAGGAGTTGAAGAACGAAGCCAATGCCTACAAGCGTCAACACAATTTTGCACACATCTCAGAACAATTTGGGCTGCCGCACACACTTGACTTCTACGACTTGCATTATGTGCCGCTGATCAATGAACGTGTGCGTGACATCATACTTGACAGATGGACGGTGGCCATTGGGAAGACATACGAGAGCCTGAAAGCAACGCTGGCTGATATTGAGGTAACACCAGCTAAAACTTCGAGTGTGCCTCAAATCTGGCAGGAGCAGAAGAACGATTTGCCGCTTAGTTTGGCGGAGGCGCTAAGCGAAAATTTAATGAACAAAAAGCTGCTTAACAAGACCAAAGGCTACGACAACAAAATCATAGAATTTTGCGAGAGCTTCGACGCGCAGTTGGCGGCCATCATTGGCGAACTGAATGTGCTGCTACAGGAGCAGACAATGCGTGCAGAGGACAAACAGGCCCTCGTAGATTTTCTACGCGAGACGGCTCAAGAGCAAGTGACTAACTTCATCAGCCAGGTGAAGTCGCTAGAGACGCGCGAACGTTCGGCTTTGCTCTACGTTGTACGTAGTTGCATTGCGCTTGTGGAACTCTGCCCATATTTGAAAATCTGCTTTTGCCAACAGGCCAGCTGGCGCCAATGGATTGGCAATGTTACAGCCTTCAGTGTGGAGCATTGGCAGCGCATGTGCGCTCTCATCGAAGAGGAAACGCTGCAGTTGTGGTTGCGCATAATCGACAGCATATTGGCTGATCAGCCGCCTATAGCGAAGGATGCGCCCATTACACACGACATTGTCCTGACGGATTTTGTGGTAAGTTGATAAGTTGAATCGTCTAGGGCCTTGGCATTGACTAGTTTTCAAAACCCCACAGAATTGGCAGATAGTTGTGCTGGAGCAGAGAGACGAACAGGACAATGCTTTGAGCTCCACTATACGCATACCAAACCAGCCACGCATCTCACTACAAATGCACCTCTTTGGGCTGATACGTTCGCTGAATGCCTTCGTGCCGGAAACTTTTCCACCGAAGGCACTGCAAGCGTTGAACGCAAAGTTGCTGGCGCAGCTCATGCAGCACTACGAATCACTGGCCAATGCGCAAGGCACACAGTCGAGCCAAAATGTTGCGCTTCAACTCTATTTCGATCTGAAGTTTGTCCAAGGCCTTTTTGGCGTTGCCCGTGAGGAGCGCACACTCCACGAACGTTTTTCCAGCGTCCAAAATGCACTACGCGATTGCATTGATCCGTTCGATTTTGAGCTGTTCGCGGAGCACATTTCCACGAACGTCAAACGCGCTGTCGCACGGCTCTCCGGCGAATTCGGTGTTCTAGCTCCTTCTTCAATAGCCGCACAGCCAGCGCATTCTATCGCCGCAAACACTTTACTGGCACACGAATCCGATCCAAATGTGTTGTGCCTCAGTTCATCCGGCTCGACTTCACTCTGGTTCCCTTTGTTGCCAATTGTCGCACCGCAAGCTGGCCTAACGGAACGCAGCAAACACACAACGTTGGAAGCTGAGAAGGTAACATTTTGTGTACTATTGCCTACGTTAAGTATGTGGCTGTGTCGAATATGTCTATTGATTTCTTTTATTCTACTTTAGATATCCTTCGAATTGTAGAATTATACATTTGAGATTAATTCACGCCCTTATTGGAGGTTAGGTTTGTGCATTAATTGTTGAAGTTCGTTGCTTTGTAGCGTGTTTTTTAATAGTTGCTTTTTCAATATTTCTTGCTTAATTCATATTGTTCATGTTCGTATATTCTACTCCGCAGTAACGTATATACGAATACAGTATTAGCTTTAAGCCGATACTCATTGTTGGATGTAATGAAATTTCTAACACATAATTGTATCGACATTGAGTTGTGGAACTCTAAGAGGCTCTTCGTTTGACTATTATAGTTAGGATTTAACATTCCATATAAGAGACTTGAGCACACCATAAATTTCCAAAATGCAGTGAAGAGGAATCCCATCCTTGAAAATTTAAGTGAAGTGCATGCAAGTACGAATAGAACAAGCTTTTTTTATTTTATTTTATAATTAGAGTATAACATCGCAGTAAACTGCATAACACAATTAAAAAAAATGACGTGAAAATAAAACAAACTTAGTCACTGCTGCCTGCGTCATCTTATTGTCAAATAGAGCAGAAAGCATATAGATGACGTACTGTACTGACAAGTTATTCTTAGTTTTCTCAACAGTATGACACCCTTAAAGCTGAGGCAGTCTTAGCAAGACACAATGCAATAGCTTATGATTTGACTCAGTGCTGCATTAACTAACTGCTGAAATGCCGATTGCTAGAGATGTGATTTCTAGTGGCAGTCGTTTGCTCTTATGGTATAGATGATCATAAAGTGCCAAGAAATCAACAAGTATCCGAATAAATTCATCCAATAGGATGACAATGAACTTTCCTCTTCTTCATCGATGAAACGTAGAAAAGTTAGAACTGCGGCCTTGCATAGAAAAAAGTTATGCTATTATGGGACGGGAATGCCTGTTAGCATATTAAACGCTTTTATTTAACTTAGCCTGTTTGGGTCAAATCTTGTAATTGAAATTTGGCCTACGTTCTGTTGACCGATTGATCTAAAATTTCTTACACAATTTTGATTCTGATGACAATACAATAATTCGTCAGCTTTATCCTAACGACCTCACCAGGATCAACAGGATAAGGTAATAACAAACAAATTTACTCTAGCACCATCTTTTTTTTTTAAGCTAATTTTGATTAGCGTACAGAGACAAATTAAAAATAACTAAAAACTTGAAAATAAAATAAGTAAAACAAAAAGAAAAAGTTATTGTAAAGAAACATAATAATAATGCAGATAATGCAGATAATGCACATAAAGCACCAAATAAATTGATAGGTGCCAGATACCGGCCATCACCAATCTCTTCATAAATCTAGCTCATTGATCAGACTTAAATAAAATCGTGGGACGTATCATAATCGAAGTAAATATATAAATGTTCGTTCTATGGCGTCGCACGAGGATAGTGGCGAATTTACAATTGCACACATTTTGCATAAATTGTTGCTTGAAGATAGCAATTCGATGCGCCCCACAATTTTATTTGAGTATAATCTAGATTGATGAGACCTGCCACCTATCAAATTATTTTTTAGCTTTAGTACATTATCTGCATCATTATTATGTCTTTTTACAATAAAAGCGTTTATTCCAATTTTTTAAAAATAATTTTTATATTATGTATCTACCATATGCCATATTCATGTAATAGGAAACTATAACAGGGAACGCCATTGTTATTAGTTGTTCTCATGTTTTTTTTTTGACCAAATATTTGGCTTGTTTAGGAACCTAAAAAATATAGTGTGTGAGTATAGTATCTGGTAATAAACAACGTGGAATACATTATCTACATATACCTCACTATTTCCACCCTTACCACCCTATTCTGAGCACTTTATTCAAAATTTTCATATTAGTTGAATATATAGAGGCTTTAGTAATTTTTTTTATTCTCGCGCACATTACACTATAACAAAAAATCAGTTATTCATAACAGTGACAATTTTCATAATTTTCCTAAAAGATTGCGAAAATGCAGCAAATCACGTTGTTCTCCATTTCAGCAGAGTGTAAATAGTGTGCGAAATATTGTAGCAAAAATTTTGACATCAACTGATGAGGAGGCGTTAAAAAAGTGGTAATAAATAGCGTAAATAGTGAAAAAGCTTCTCTATATGAGGAACTTTATAAAAAATCCAGTAAAAATGTTTTATCGCTTACTGTCTATTAAAATCTATTAGAGTCTAATTATTCATTTTATAGAGTGCTCAGAATTGGGCGGTAAGTCACGAGAAAGAATGGCTATCCCGTATGCCTTCGTTGTTGTAATCAAAATTATTAGAGTTTTTCTAGTGGGACTAACCTACGCAAAAGCTTCTCGACTAATGTATTATTATTATATTGATGGCCATTGGCCATTGGAATACCCGTGAATTGAAAGAGAAATGTGAGTTTCCATATTTATCTCATAAAAGTTTAGGCATCACTATTAGTAGTAGGAACAACTCATACGTCTCAATTGTGATTAAAAAGCTGTTATAACAATAACAACAACAAAACGCATTATAACACCACAAACTAATATAACCTAACACCAAATGTCTTTGTCCATTAGTACCCATTGATTTAAGTTATTTGAAATGGAATGAATTCATGTGAGGCGTTCGATAAATCGTCATTAATGCCAGGTTTTGCATTAGGTTAAACAATGCCGTAATTAATTATCGTCTGCTATTATGCCCTTCCGACTTGTGGGTATTTATCCGATGAGTTTGCCTTAAAGTTCAAGCTTCAGCCATAGAGCCATAAATCTGCAATTGCCTTTAATAACACAAATTAACAGATTAATCTCATAAATAGTCTATAAATATACCTAATTAATTAATAACCTATTGTTGTTTGTCTCTTCCCACACTCGCTCACTCACTCACGCACGCCAGCAGAGCCCAACCACTGCGACGACAACGCCCACACGGAAACCAACGACGTCGTCGGCTGCGGGTGCGACGACTACGACGACGGCGACGACGACACGAAAAACTGATTCAACGAATAAATCCAAGTCGAGTGCCGCCTCCTTCTTTGGCATGTCGCAGGAGTGGTTCCGGTAGTCAGTAAGTTGCTGATGCCTGAAGCCAATTCCAGTCAATAAAGTAAATGAAGTCGAGTATAAAACATGCGGGTGTACGCCGGAATGTGCTCTGCTCGTTCGTCTGGAATGCGCTACGCCCGCCTCGGCAGCCGACGACGGAAGGTGCATCGAAGTGGATCCAAAGGCGAAATGGCAGGTTCGAGGTAATTAGCGTGAAATATCAAAGTATAAATGAAATCGTATATTACACCAGTTATGCGTAGAATGTTTAAGAGTAACATCTTCAAGATGTGGATATATGTAATTTGCAATAATTGTGAGCCAAAAATGTATGAATTCTATTTATTTGATTTATTTATTACAATTATTGCTTAGAGTCCATAAAATCATTATAATAATAAAAATTATGCTTTATAAACTAGGAGGATCCTTGGAGTAAACAATTGTTGCTATTTTTTTCCGCCTTTTTTACCACCGCCACCACCGCCGCCTTTTTGTTCCTGTGATTTTTTGCCACCGCCTTTGTCAGCGCCGCCGCCCTTGTTTTTATTGCCTCCTTTATCGGGCGCTCCACCACCTCCGCCGCCAGCGCCTTTTTTCTATAATGGACACAGGAAATGACTTATATTTTCACTGGTGAAAATTGTCTTTAACACAATTGATTTTTCAAGCTTCTAAGTGGTTAACATTTTTAATTAATGGTACTACATCTAAGTACAATAATTCGGATTTGTAAGTCTTAAGTGAGAAATTGTGTGAGAAAGAAAAATGCATCGTGTTACTCGATAATAAAGATAGGCGTATAGTGAGATAATGGATAGATAGATAGAGAGATAGATGCATAGATATATAGATATGCAGATAGGTATTAAGTATATAGAAACATAAGTAAATAGGTGTGTCGTTAGTAAATATAGGCAGATAGATAGTTAAGTAGGCAGAGTTAGCAACAGAAAGATAGACTGATAGATATATATATGAATGTTGATAAATACTTAATATATATGGGGGACATTGACCATACATGGCAATTCACTAGCATTAAGGCTCATATCACTCAATATACTTTATGGAAAATAGAAAATAGGTAGAGCGCAAAACGTAGAAGGGAGAAATAGAGATGAATGATGAAGGAGGAACAAGGTGGCGCAAAAGTAGTGTCCTAATGTGAATTGGCTACCATTTTTTTAGAAGTGAAAAAAAGGACTCCCGAGTTGAGGCACATCTGTACTCGTTTTACGGCATTTTGGCTACAAAATTCCAATATTCCTTCTTCAATGTTAGCTCGTAAGACTTGCAAAGTTCGTAGTTTGTTGTGGTAAATGCAAGATTTCAATAAGCCTCCAAGTTTGGCGCCGTTAGATATGGCGATCTAGATGGCCAGTTCAAATTTATCAAATGGGTCTCCCAAACTCCATCGTAGCCCGAATTGTATTTCGCTCCATCACTTGTTAACAACTAATTCTCTCTCTGTCTGTAACATGGATGTCGAAGCACAGTGACATTTAACGCCATTTACACAAATTAAGGCACGTTCACATTATGACATTATTTTTACGCCACCCTGTATAACATTCTTTACAACACAATGGAACTATTATGGAACTCAGACGACACTGATATGATTACGTGTCAATGGTACGATATTATGAGGTTTTTAGGTGGTCACGAAAATAGGTCTGAAATCGAATTGAAGTGATCCTACGCATATATTATTCCACTGGGATGACCATTGTGAGGCATAGTTAAGCTCAGCCAGTAATTTCAAATTACATAACCTTGGATTAAGGCCAATGGTTAATGACAAACGTTCAAAATCAAATCGGGTTGTAGTCTATTTTTGGTGCTCCTAACCGGGCAGCAACGGCTGAGATATTAAGTGCACAAGCTGTCAAGTTCCTCATAGTGTAAGAGTATGTTATCTCTGAATGCCCTACTGTAGTCAATCGTCCTCCACATTTGTAAATTCTGCACTTATTTTGATGTTTGATATGGTCAACGTAGTTACTCAACGAGAGGTTAGAAATTCGAGATTAGATAAATAGTCGGTCGAATGGCTAAGGCAGAAGTCCCTTCACTACTTTCCCACTAGCTTTCATGAGGCTTCGTTAGTATTTTCTTTATTTAGTGCTGTTCTTGGCTTAATTAAATTTTCCCTATTATACAGATATTCTGTGTTTGTCGAATTGCAACAAATATTCGCCACTAAATGAGCTTCACACTTTGGATATTGTAGGCATAAAAAATAGTCGTCTTGGGGATTGTGGTATATGTGGATACATGACTTCTTCGTTTGATGACCTTTCCAGGTAGTTGGAGGCGGACTAAATAGTGATTGCTTACGACCGTGTTGCGAAAGTATTGAACTGTGTGCGTCATGCCCGTGAAAAAGAGGGAGGACGGCGGATTGCCGAGCTGAAGATTTCAATGAAGGCGGTTTGCCGAGCTTGATTAAGATTAGTCTCGAACTGCAAAAACGGCGGATTACCGTCGTTGTCAGATTATTGACATGGCGGATCATCGAGACAGTACTGTAGTTAAGCAAATCCCACTCCTTAGGAATCAGTTAAATAACTGATAGATATCAATCTTTACTATCTCTTGTCTTCATCGTTCTAACAACACTATTGATTGATGTACTCCGGCACGAAAAGAGAAAATTAAGATTTTAAAATACACGTTTGATTTTTTGTAAACAAAACTAAGGACAAACTAAGGTGGCCGTCGGTGCCTACTCAAGCATCTATTTAACTTTAACATTATTTTTGTAAGTATAATTTGGCGCCAAAGTATTTGTTTGTTTGTGTATTAAGATTTCCATGTATATTAACCGTCATTGAAAAATAGAGTCACGTTAGGTACTAAATACTTCGCGAAGTGGGTGCATACATTATTCCTGGAAAAACTAGAAAATCAATGTTGAAGCCTTAGTGAAATTAAACAAGGATTGTAACAATTGATTTCTAGCACTTGATGTACTTTGCCCGTTGTGCTCTTCAGACCGTCTCCGAAATAGCTAAGAGAATTGATGCTAAGCGACCTTCACTCTCTTGAACGAGACAATGGCTTACTTCGATATATTTTATGTCAATAAATTAATAAAAAGTATGAATAACAGTTTGGGAGCCAAAGTAACAGTAATCTTCAAGAAGTGGGCGCAATTGAAAATGTATAAAAACTATAACTATATAGGCACAAGTTGAGTGTCTCAAGTCCAATGTAAGATGTGACTACCGCAATATGCTTCAATCTTATGATAAAACACCGACATTTAAACACAAATCCATCTGGACAGTATTACCTAACGGTGGCATTAATGAATGCCTACAAATATATAGTGTTAGACATGCTTCTGTAACGCCTCCGTCTTCCTCTGTAATGGGTTACATGTCTCATGATATAGTGAAATCACCACACACGATATGAAGAGTATAGAAATCAGAAAGATAGACGAGCTGCACACAGAATTAGTGAAGAGGTGCTGCAGCAGAAATGTTTTGCTTTTGGAATTCGATTTCTCTAAATTTCTTTGTGAGGGGTACACCTACATACACAAACAAAACGGATCGACAAGCAGATGTTTGGAAAAAGAATCTTAAGAAAACTTTGTGCTGCGGCAGCACTACCTATTTAAATATCTCTTTTTAATACGAACAACGGAAGGAGGAAAGGCGAAGCATGAATCACGCAAGTGTTGACATCGAGGCAAGTGAAAAGAAGCAGCGAATTCAATTTGCAAGGGCCTTGGAAGAAAATTTGGAGCAACGGAAGTTGCTGCATGCCGGAAATTTGGGGCCTGGTTTGTTAGCGTGCTTCATAGGCGCAGTGAAAGTAATGAATGCTTGCATAATATATATTTATTTTTTTTGTCACGAGTAATACAGTTAATATAATACATTAGAATACTTAAAGCATCAACAAAGATGTTGTTTCCGTCATTGTAGAATCATCGTTGCACCCGAAGCATTGTCCAAATTAGCACAATACCCAACATCAGCAGGAGACATAAATTGAAGCTCCAATCGAAATGGATGCCACTGTTAGGCATCCGCCTTTGCTGTACTTTATTTGCGTGAGTATAAAGCAAAGCCGTGAAGGTGGCCTCTGGCTGTTCATTTGAGCTGCATATCTTGAGGAGATCGTCCGTATAGGAGAAGTGGAAGGGCACACAGGCAATGAGTGGGTGTGGCACACTGATCTCGATGTCGGTGCCATTGGAGCAGAGGAAACGCGTACCGGAAATGATCTTTATCCTTGGGCACGAGTTCAGTTCGTTTGAGCCGAGCACGAGAAAGTAGTGATTTTCTGACTCCTCCTGTTGGAATATGGAATAGTAGTCATTCGCCCTGACCAAGTCATCCTGGTAACGTAACGCTATGTCAAAGGGATAGAAACCAAAACATATTCGCTTTAGGTACCCGCTTATGACAGGCAAACAGTGGCTGACAAATTGAA
>JAWNKX010001075.1:0-42377 GCA_035041755.1 Cacoxenus indagator
GCCTTCTATAATTAATTAAGTTAGTATAAGTCTAATTTTTTATTTTTATTGTCACGTCATTATTCTTTAAATCCGACAAATGTGTTATGCAGTTTACTGCGTTTAATGTTATAATTTAATTTAAAAAAAAAATAAAAAAAAAAAAACTAAGTCGATGTAAAAAAAAAAAAATAATTCAAAATTCTAGCGAAAGGGCACCCATTTGTCCAGTTACAAGCGAAATTCGTTCAGCAGTTGAAAGCAAAAAGTAATCGTAAACTAAATCAGGCGCTGGTGAAGGATTTAATATGCAAACCTATTATTGAAGACAAGGAAATTGTAGATTCACAAATTGTAGAATTGCCAGAGTCACAGATTCACAGACTATATCAATGGCTGTCGAACCAGTTCCTCCAATGAAATATGAAATATGTTGAACCAAGTTATAGTGGCGAAGACCAGATGATTGATGAAACCATAAAAATAAATATTAATCTTATGATCATCAAAATTTGTATTTATAAAATACTTAGGGTATAGGGGTCCCTTCAGCTCATATGAATATAATATGATTCTTCCCAAATGTGTGTGCAAGGCATAGCAGCTCGCTGGTTTTATTTCTAGTATTTCCTGGTATTTCTAGTAATTGAGAAATATTACTCGTAATTTCAAGCCATCACAAGCTTAACTTATCAAAAGGGTACGCTGACTACTGGTGTCATACCACTGGCAATATGTTTTTTTATATACTTATTCACTCCTCTCATACAAGCATACAACTTCGAGGTAGTTAAGGAGTTCATCTACCTAGGCGCAATTATTAACTCTACGAACAACATCTCAGTAGAGATACTCCACAGAATTATGCTTGCCAGCCGCTGCTTCTATGGCCTGAGAAGGCAGCTGAAATCAATACTCCTACTTAAAAACTGTAAAAACAAGGTGCTGTTGTATAAGACGCTAATTTGGCCTGTTCTACTGTACGGCGCAGAGACGTGGACACTGACAAGAGAAAGCTAGTATGCACTTGGTGCTTTTGAACGAAAGGTTCTTCGGTAAATTTTCGGTCAGGTATGCTGTGAAGGAGTATGGAGGCGACGCTATAATCAGGAGCTATATTCGCTGTACGAAGACATGGACGTCGTCGGAAGACGTCGTCCGGCGAAGAAACTCTACAACTCTGTACTCTGTCATAGCACTCGAAGGCGGGGTAGACCACCCATCCGGTGGAAAGACCATGACGATCCAGATGCCAAAAAGCTGCCCCGAAACTGGGGAGTGGCAACGAGGGACCGGGCAAGATGGCAAGATCTTCTTAAGGAGGCCTTATTGCTCTGGGGCAGTATCGCGCCATCAATAGAGAGAAAGAGAGAGAGAAGTTTAATTAAAAAACTAACTCAAGATGCAATGTTAGAAGGTTAATTTCGGAAGCATTTTAAAATTATTGTCAAAAACTTAATGGCGAAACTCAAAGACGAACTACTCTTAGTAACTTCGACTTTCCCTAGTTACAAAAAGAAGTCAAAGTAATAATATAACGACCAAACTGACAAATACACACTGTTTTCGCAACATATATATACACATATAAGCCACAAATAATTGCAAGATTATTTCAACTCCCCCTCTTACCCACTAAACGCTTCATCAGAATTCCTGGAATTGAAATTATAATTGGAACTGCAACTGGTTCAGTTCAGTTCACTTCTCGGGTCTTGGCCAGCATTTATCTTCTCTGTTCCTGCTTCTAATGCCTCGAGTATTTCATATTTCTTTGCTCTTATTGCTTATGTGTTGGTAATTTGCGGTTGTGTGATTTTGTATGTTTGGGTGTGTTTCGCCATTGTTCATTGGCATTCGAGTTGCGGCGTGCATTTGTTTTCTTCATGTTTGTGTACTGTTGGACTACTGTGGAGTGTTGCGCTGCCTTTGCTGCCTTTGTTTGTCCTAAGTTCTTCTAATTACGGTCTTAAGTTGAATTCGTTAAGCTCTTTGTCAAATGAGAATTGCTTTCAATGAAAGGAGGAGGGAACGGGAGAATGTGGAAAATGCACGAAATGACTTTTTTCTATCATTTTCTCGTTCCACTCCTTGTGGAATTTTGATTTCTCTGAAAAGTAAATGCAGAGCTTATAGCATGAAGTAGGGTGTAATTAGAAAGGAGTTGTTTGCACTACAAAACAGTGAATGGGTAAACCAATCGAATGTCTAAATTGAGTCAAATTTATAAATGAAGTTATGTTGAGTTACAACAGGGGCTTATGAGCCTAGAGAGGCTTTGATAGATAAATAGACATAGGTATGTTAGAAGCGAAAATTCGTAGGTTTATTTCGCACAAAACTTACAGATTCAAAATCCTCAAAGGAAACCCCACTAGCTCCATTTAGTGAAGAAGTATTCTAAATCTTCTGTAGATCGCGGAGCTCTTATTTTAAACAGTACGATACTGCGTAATTCTGGTACATATACCATGCATTTCCGAAATGCGTTACGCCACTGAGGGCTTTTGCCTGGAAGTCACTGATCAATGTTAAATAGTTTAATAATGAAAAGCAAACAGCTTGGTAATGTTTCTTAATTCATGTTTTGTTTCTGCCACGTGATCCTTAAAGGTCCCAAAAGGTACTATTGCAATGAGGGATATTAAGACGAAGATGAAGGTGCCGTGCACTCTCTGGGATACATATTAATTAAAGCTTGTTGTACCAGTTTCGTCTGGTTGGACGTAATCTTGCCCGATTTTAATGCCATGATGAATTTTCAGACATTGTGTTGACGTATTTGTAGACGTGTCGTATTAATGCGAAGAATTCCTCCTAATCAAACCTTCTATATTGATGTTGCATGCAGCTCTGGCAATATGCAATTCTACTCGGATCTGTGGAGCAACTAGTCTCTATTTTTAATGGGTCTCCACATATTATTAAATGTTCCATACAAATTGAGTTGGCGGCCTCTTTCTCTTGTTACTTTTTGGGCGTGGTTTGAAATTGTTTAGTACACCTAATGTCTATCAGAATGCCAAGGATGTTATGTACTTGATGTTTCCATATAACTTGCATTTAATAGCCTACGCGCTTTCGACGGATGTGTTTACCAGACTGATTGAGGTGCTTCGTTGTAGGGCTAGGAATTAAAGCTTTCCTTAAAATGTTACTCTGTAAAAATACATATATTCAAACGATAAACAACAGAATTACTGAACACTTTGAATTGGCTTACAAAACGCATTGAATAAGTCAAGCAATCAGGGCGACGTTGATCACGAATTAAGCGACACTCGGGCTTCAGAGTGAGAGTGTCCACTTTTGCTTGAGCGCGTGTAAAAATGCGCGAACTTTTCCAATAAAATTAAAACTTTTCCTTCATGCACAGATTTCGCTTTGTTCAGGAAACTAGCAGCAAGAAATGCTGGTGCGCGTATTAAATTGTTGAAAGAGGAGAGCGTTCGGTGAACACCTTCGCAGTGTAGACCAAAGTCACTTAAGAAAGAACGAGGGCAGGGGCAATCGACACACCACAGACAACAACAACAATAATAATAAACAACGGCAGCAACATCATTGGCAGCGGCAAACTTTTGATTGCCAATAAGGATTTACAGGTGATAATGCAGCATAATCTCGCCTCATGGTGGCTATGGCCAATAAGAGCAGACGTCCGTGTCTATGTTGAAGCACTCGTTCGCCATCTGCTGGAATTGCGCGTACGGCGAAGTTTTCTTTCCCCAATAACGCTTCAAATGCACAAAATTGAATTCATTCGATGGGTGGTTGAAACGGCGGGTGGGGTAGATTAAAACCGGAAGCTCGTGTCCAAATCAGGGCTTTGTTGGTTGCTTATGCAGCAGCTAGCGCAGGAATAGAGGACAGTGCGGCATATCGCTGTGCGTGGTATTAGGAAAAGTTCTAGCTGCAATAATTTTTGTGATGATTTCTTTTAATTTTTCTTGATGTTTTATTTTTTTATTTTATTTTTATTTTATTTATTTTTATTTATATTTATTTTTATTATATTTATTTTAACGGCTTCTTTAAAGGAAAATATTCTCAGCTAAAAGAGTTACCAAATTTGCAGTTTATAATATATAAGAGATATTATAAGAAGATATAATACAAGAGTTTTTGCCCTTTCAGGTGTCGAGTGTATATGCTGATGTACAACAGATTGACTGCCAAGTTGTTGATGTGCATTTCTAGATGCTTGGAGAATCTGGCCTTTCATTGATCGTGGCAGATCATGACGTATGTCGAAATTTCGGTGAAACCACAGACCTACAAGAGGCCAAAAACGGACGCCTGTTTGGGTGGAAAGAATAAAGAATAATTTAGCGTTTTATGAGAAAGGTCAAACCAATCTCGAATTGATCGTTCGGAAAAAATCTTAGCATATAACATTACGCACTTTTTATGCTTGTGAATCGCACCCGTAAGCAATACCAGTTGCTGTAGAGGCCATATTCTATTGTCCTATCAATATCTCCCAAAGGTGAAATTTGGATTTGACATAAATGAATAAAAAAACAACAATTCCCTCTTCAGTTGTTTAATGACCCAGTAACTCTGTGAAAGTCAAATTTTCCAGATGTCAATACATCGACATTATTGAATGATAGGAGATTCCGTCCGCGACTTCGCCCGCCTGGTATGGAATCGAAAATTATCCCACATTAACATTTATAATTATATATTAAACACTACCTGCTGTGTTACACATAATACTTAGTAATAACTAAGGAGCTGAAGATGAAATATTTATATTTATAAAGTTTAGATATAATATATAATACTACATCTAATAGAAGAAAATAGTACTAGCTACCAGGTCCTACGACTCTTTGATCTGATAAGATTATGATATTAGAGGAGGTGGTTTAAACTACAATGAATAAGGAAATTATAAATCACATCAATATTTTCTAAGTTAATTTTTTTTGAAATATTCGGATGGTTTATTGCGTTTAACAAATATAGTCCTAGCTCTTCCCAAGTTTAGACTGACGTCTAGAATGTGGACGACGGCGGTAGTAGCTCCGCAGGAGCAACGTTGTGGTGTAGAGTCGGTGAGAAGGTGTTGATGCAAGAGCTGGGTATGACCGGTCGTAAATATAGACCAGCGGTGCTTTGAAATATATTTCTGAAAATGAATGCCAGTGCGCGTAGGATTGTTGCTGCTATACCGGTGTTGAAAACTTTCCCAGTTTGTCAGACGCTTTCTAAGAATGACTTTGGTAAGAAGTCTCTTCAGGTCTTTGTCGTCCCTGGGGTCGATTGATATAAAGAGTGCTGATAGCACGTGACGGGCAGCTTTGTCTACGTTTTCGTTGCCAGTAATACCTTGGTGACTTGGCACCCAAAATAACAAAATTTTGTTTATATTATATTTGTTGTTTATTTATATTTTGGGTTTGCTGTCTCCTATAACATCAGGGTTTTGCTCTTTAATTAGAATAATTAATCCTTGATAATTATTGACGAAACCGTTCATGTTCCATTGTACAATTTTAATTGACATTGGAGCAAAGAGAAAATTGATGTTATCAGGGGTGTCACAGAGTCGCCTTCGGGAGTTTTGTAAAACTCTCGGCAAAACCGTAGATGTCACAGAACTTCAAGAGTTTTCGTTTGTTCGAAGTATTTGTATCTAATACCTAAACCGCTTTAACTGAATATTTTAATTGGGCTGTCAGCACAACAAACATTCTTCTAAAATTTATTAATCATATTATTATTAATATTTACAACAAAAACACGGTAAAAATGTATTTGCTATTAAAGAAGAATTAAGAAATGAAATTATTACAATTGTACTTTCAAAATTGTAAAATAAAATATTTTGAAATGTTTCTCGCGCCAAATTTAAGTTTGGAGTTAAATTGGAGTTTTTGGTACTGTCTTTTTTTTTGGTTTTAGCGCTTTCACTCAGAGGAGAAAATCGGTTGTCACCTAGGTTGGGTAGCCTCGGGACCATGGTTGCAAGTCAACCGATCACTTGGAAAGATCGCAATGAAAATAAATAAGTGTAAGAAAACAAAAATACCGAAAATGAAATAAGAACAAAGAGTACAAGCGATATATACTAACGATAACGATGCGAGGTAGTCGATCACTGGAAGATGAAATAGTTTTCCACATTTAAAGCATTTAGTTTAGTTTATTTGTGGTATCATTAATTACATAAGCTGTTAGTTTCTACTTTCTCTCTCCGTCGATTTTTTTAGGAGAGAAATGTTAACTCTATATATTTAATGTCTTTGGATCTTGCAGTGGTATTGCAAAAATATAATCCTAAGAAAACACATTTTACTTTAAAAAAATTAAATATAAATATAGACCGTGACACGTAGTGACAAGGCAGAATTCTACTGTTGAAAGAAGTTTTAAAATCGGATAAGTAGTTTCGAAGATTACCTACAAGGTCCAAACAAACATTACCTCTTTATAATATTAGTATATATGCAATTATAAATTTCTGAGGCAAACTGAACTTGGCAACCTCATTATAAAAATATTCTGCATACTTTTGCATAATCATATTTCATTCGTCGATATTCCTAACTTTGCATTATCCCATTCTGTATTTTCTGCAAATATATTTCTAACTGCAAATCAAGCTCATCCATGAACAAAAATTATTACAATCAAAAAACAAAAGTATTATTTTTTACACACATTTTCAAAAAGTTTCCCATTGCTGGCTGCAACATCTTTGAGGCTGAAACTATCTGCCAAGTATTTGCATTGGACATGGCGTGTTGGTTGGTGGTTGCGCCAGCAGCGGCAAATCGTATAAGATTCCGCAAAAAAGTTCTTTGCGCTTGTCTTTGTTGTTGTTCGACCACCTTCTGTAGTTTTACATGGGATTTAAAAAACGATGTTTCTTAGTATTACACATTTTCTGAGGGCGTTTTAACTTTGTGTAACTTTCTGCCTTCGGTAGTAAGTTCTCGTTGATAACTTTAGCGATTTGCATAGTTTTGCGGAATTTAAATCGTTGCCTCAAAAAGTGCAATGGTGCGAATTAGTTATCATTGGCGGTGTATTAGTGCGTGTAGCTTAAAGGAATTGTAGAAGTAATAATAAGAAAGTAATAAACCTAGTGGAGTTTTACTCTATGAGTTATGATTAAGTTGGCTTTAATATCCCTGCACCATTGTAGCCAAGTTCCATGTTTCGTCTACTTTGTGCGGACCCGTAACTTCGCATTTTTTCTTGGAGCAGTTAGCCAAAAAGTATTGTGAACCAGCGCGAGAATCCCGATAGTATAAAACTTCCATGCATTTACGTATCTGGAATGTCATTAATTTTATCATTACAATACTTACGAAATCGCTTAAAAACCATCACTAACACTTACAAGATCACAGGCCTCGTTATAACTAAACAATCTGCCTTTCGGCTTTCGTTCACGTATCATTGGCAGCGACATATATTGGCCATAGCCGGTGGCAATTTCATCCTCAGTATATGATTTGCCTCGCACGTCGATATGACCCAAGAACGTAGTGCCATCTACATTGAGACCACCAACAACCAAATCAACCCACATAGGACTGACAAGCATGCGCTGCGAGTACATTTTGCGAGCTAGTGAAGTGTAGAGCGCACTTGGACGCGTGTTGATGGTATCGTTGTGACATTGGTCACATATTATTTTGTTATCGATGTCTCGCTTGATATTCTGGAAACTTGCGAAGTCACCACTTGCGCCCAGAATCATGTAATCGTTCAATGCAAACACGCGCTCTATGTCATTGTTCTTGGCAACAGACCCGTAGGAGACAACTGTGTCAGCTGCCATCAAGACCCCCGCGTCATACTTCAAGCCCAACACGCTGGTGCAGGTGTTAATTGGCTTCCTGGAAGAACAAAAAAAAAAGAAAAAAATATTAATAATCGGATTATACAGTTTATTGCAGTCCATAGATGCTTACAAAAAGTATTGTGTGCCATTCGGCCCAAATGTGGTGTACTCAATTGGCACAGGATGATTGCCATTTCCAGAGGAATCATGAAAATTAAAAATTTGACCAGGCGCTGGACCATTAGGCCAGAATGTATCGTTGAACATCTTTTGCTTGATATAATAGGTGTTCTCACAAAATGTATTTTCGAAATTAAATCGTCGACGACTTTTCATAGGCACACCTAGAAATGGGTACAAAAATTTTTATATTTAAAAAAAAAAAAACAAAAAACAAAAAAAAAAAACCAGAAAATACACACTGTGCCACAAGCATGAATAAATAGAACACCATTAATTTTTTACCAAGGTCGCCTATGAGTATAAAGTATTTTTCACCTTAGCCACTTCCATAGTCTTATACGACCCCTTACTCCTCAGATTCCTAACGTGATTGGACCTGCCTTGAGAAAGGTAAAAAAAAGAGTTTCTCCCTTTCAATTTGGGTTTCGTTAGAACTATGGTTTGGTCAACTCGAAGTATCCAATCCAAGGAATACGTGGTCGTAGAAAATTTCGACATTAAACAGGCTTACACCCGAGTTTGACAATAATAGTACGTAGCTACCTGAATAAAAGTATTTTCTCAACGGTAATAGATGGAGTGAAGTTTAGCATCAAGGCCATACAATCAGATTTTGGGGCGAACACTCTATACCCTATTGACACGCGACATGCCCATGGGCTCAGAAATACCGCTAGAAATACCGCTGGATTTTATCATTGCCACGGACACTCCGCAACAATTTGAAGCCTGGATAAGGCGATGGAACATTGGTATTAACAAAAATAAATATGCTAATGTGACGTTTGCCTTACGGCCGTATGTTTATCCGGGAGTCTCTGGGCAACCAACTTCTGGAACACCATTCCAGATATAAATAAAATGGGGTTAAAAACCTCATAATTCAAACATTACGACAGAGAGCTCAGTAATTGCATTGGCTCGTAAATAGTAAAAATAAATTGTCTTTGAAAAATTAAGCTTAGAGATACGGCTTGCAGGTGTACGGCATAACAGCGAAATCTTATATCTCGAAAGCCAGAGTACTGCAGGCTAAGGAAATGCGTATGATTACTGGTGTCTAGTGGTTCATGAGAATGGCGGACCTTGAGAACTATTTAAAAATCCACAAAATGGGAGATGTAATTAATCGTCAGGTCAAAAACTATGTGGAGCGGTTGTAAAATCATTCAAACAAACTAACCAGGCGCTTTTTAAAGCGACGGAGAACGGTAGGAGGAAGAATGCAAAGACCGCATACATTTAAATACTAATATTGTGTTGTTAATTATAGAAAATGTTTCATTGAAGTTGTTTTTTATAACAGAACTAAAGGTTCGAAAAAAAAAATAATAATATATAAGGGTAAGCATGTCTTCTTCCGGGGATTAATCCACGAAATACTACTTAGTTCATTAGACCTTGAAGAGAAGCCCATATCAGGTATTTAGTTTTGATCAGAGAATCATGAATGACCAAATTGCATGCATTATCAAACTGCCCTCGTACTACAGAGAATAAGAGACCATCCTTTTAATGCCTTATTTGTTAAAGTCAGGTTTCCTGAGGACTTTAAGCTCCATTTATTTGAAAAATTTGTTTTGACAGAGATCTGTGCAAACATTTACCAAACCCTGACAAAAGAACTATGAACTATTAACACTAAAGACTACTGAAATGGCTTTCTGCGCAATTTCGCCAGTGGAAACTTTCCGAAAATTAATTAAGAAGAAACCGTGCAGCATGACCCATAAACGTGCCCAAATTTGTTGTTGTGCCAGTCTTGCATGTAATTACAGACAAACAAACAATCAACAAAAATGCAAAAATGAAATGGCGAAAAATAACAAGTTGAAGATGAGACTCGGTGCAAGAACAAAGATGAGCCCCAAGACCGTGGAGGAGTTGGCGCTATAGAAACGTCGGACTTTTATGTAAAATAAGAAAAATTGATTAAAACTCGAAGGGAGCAGCTGTCATTTTAACTGAAAGAACAATTTAAACGGTCATTGCGGTGTGAGTGAAGGGCGGTGGTAAGGTGGGACTGAGTAAAGTCAGACAGACGCATGCAGTTTTTCATACTTTTTGACTAAATGCAAGTGGATTTTATCATATTATTATCATGAAAAGTGCTATTGCGGGCAAGGGAGTTGAGCGGAAGTTGGTCATGATGAGAAGTGATGATAATTGCGCTTGCGGAACAATGAACAACTTTAGTTTGAAGAGGCGCATAGGGACGTTGCCGACTGACAGGCACCAAGATAAATGCAATTTGCCCAAGACAATGCTAGCATAGGATTACACACTCTGGCACACACATAAAGATAGAGTTACAAAATGGCGCTGGCAATAATGAAACAAATAGCGAAAACCCGAGCACAGTTGAGCCGCCATTGCACAAACAAGCGTTCCGCCAAAAACTATAAGCATTTTGCGCTTTCCAAGCTGCAACGGCAACTTCTGTTATTGAGTCCGTCGGTTGGTCGTACGCTAAGTCGTTAGCACTGTCACATAGTCAAACAACAGCAATTGTCGAATTGCCAACGCAGCAGGAGCACAAGCAAGTAATGCCATTGGCAACATTTCTTTTGTGTGCGTAACGAAATCAAATGAAAAGGGCAGCGACGTCTTTCCTCCCAAGAGGCCATCAAACATGCAAAAAGGAGCAACTCCGCAAACTCAAAAAAAAAAAAGACAAAAAAATTGCGGCAAGGTACATGGAGACAATAGTTGTTGTTGACTGGAGTCAGTGCTGGCAAATCGTAGTTGGCAAATCGCAGCGCATTGTCGCGTTGGCAAACAAGCAGAAGCCAAAGACGTGGCTGAGCTAAGAGACCAGTCAAAGTTGAATTGCTGCCTTACTGAAATGCGGTTTAGTGTGGTGAGTTAGGTTCTTTGGCTATGAGTGCTATCAAAACAATGAAGAATAATTAAAATTCGCCCTCAAACAATTTGTAAATGCGCAGCGGAAGTCGGTTTCTAACCGTAAAGCGTCTAACGTTGCGTCCTTCGCATAATACCAACACCCAAGCGCCAGCAGTGGCTGGAGTTCTTGTTGTTTTTGCATTAGTGGAACTGGGGATGACCAACAACATTCAGACGCCACAAGTGCCGAAGAAGTGCACATCACAAGTGCTACTCTTCCACTCAGCGCCACATGCTCATAAATAATAAAATAATTTGCATTGAAGCACTAGCGTTTTGGGGCGTTGCAACGCTGGTTACGTACTACTTGCAAATAGTTGGCAACGCTTGCAATGCTGGCAACTTTGCCAGCTCACATTTTTCTAATTACGAAAAATTCTATTTTATTATCGTCTCCGAGTCACAGTTTTATGAATTCTACGTTTGCTACACGAAAACCTACATTCTTACGTTGTCTTTTGACGGAGTTTGTTTTTGGCTCCCGGTTTTCGTAAGATTCGCAAACTATGAGGATTTCGTGGGGGGAATTGTTATCTTGTTGGTTGTGTTGTGCAGTGTCGAATGTCAAGTGACACAGTTTTTGTATTCACTCGCATTTAAATTGGAGATAAAGTGCCAGTATTTTGCAGCGTAACTTTGAATTGTGTGAATGTCGGTATTCTTACTACGAATGGGTGCATTTAGATATGTATTCCTATCGTGAATAGTGTATCTGGCGACACAGCATGTTAATCCTTAAAGCCTACATTATAACAATTTCAAAATATAAAAAAGAAAAGTGTTTCGGTGTTAATATGCTTCATAGTCTGAAATGCAATTTTTTTTTTTTGCCTCTGAGTAGCGGCGCCTACCACATTCTCAATCTTTCTTTCTATCTGTACCTGAACACGGAACGGTAAAGTGTTTTACACAAAAGGACTTCTATTACAATAAAAATATGCGATTATCGTTGTTATAGAAAGGGCTTAAAAAATATTTAGATTTTTAGATGTGATTTTAGATGTGAGATTTAGATGTGCTATAGTTTTTGCAACGTAGATTGGAGTCGATTTCCGTCAGATGTTTTCAGATTTCTTCAAATTTCATTGTCCAGATGTCATTGTTGTAAAGATACTTGAATATGTGTGGGTTGTTTTGGTTAAGTAATTCGAAGAGTTTGCCTGATAGAGAGGGTTATTGCTGATGGGAGTATAAAATGATGCCACCAAGGGACAGCGCTTTCAGTGGAAGTTGGAGAGAGGGTCGTCTGAGTGGTGGATTTTTATATATTTATGGTTTGTTTTTATTTATCAAAATCTGGGTTCAAGTGAGCTTGTAGATTTCTGCAAACCAAAGGAAAAGCTTCGGGGCAAAGGCGTATAGCTGATTATAGACGTTTGCATCATTGGCCTATTTGATATAACGTATATTATTTATTCGTTTGTTCAACTACTCGTGTTTGCGAGATATACTTAATTCTAATTTCGAAACCGCAAGACCTTCTAATAACAAGATATATTTTCTTCTACAAATAGTCCATAATACTATATTTACCATTGTCAGTTATGAGTTGCCGATGTGGCCTTTCACCTTCAGTTTGGAGTTCAGTACACTAGCAACTAAATATGGCCGAGGCTACTTACATTGGCTCTAAGTAGTAAAATCAGACGGCTGTCATTAATCAATTGGAGTCACACAGTCGATAAATGTGATTTCATCAATTATATTTTCAGTGTGGACCAAGTTAATATGATTATACAATATTTTGAACTTTTATACACTTCTGTACTATTCAAGTCATCTACAGCTATTGTATTAAACCAGTGAGCTGTAATCGAATTATTTTTATAAACGTTCATAATTTTTTTTATATTTTAATCTTCATTTTGAATATAGTTTTTGTCGGGGATAAGCAACGCCCTGAAAACAAAGGCATTTGATGTCAGCATATCTGAGTTTGACACATGCCATTGTTCCAAGCGTTTGCCGCCAAATATAAAATCATTTGCACAAAGAGTGACCGGAGCATGGGGTAAAAAGTCGAAAAAAGTTGATTTTGTTTTTGTGGTCGCACATACGACAATTTGTAGGTCGCCGATGTTATTCTGCGTTTAGAGCTGCGCGTTGCGTTTTCATGACGTTTTTGTTAAATCCGTTTAGATTTTGCCAGCCACTCTTGGTCCTAACGCTTTTTTTGGTGGTTTGAATTTCAGCTGTATCCATGCTAAGTCGTGGCTTTTATTTCAGGCTCACATTGCTTTTTTCTGGCTTAAAATCGGATTTCCGATTTCTTGCTTATTTGAGTTCTGTTTCTTTTGGCCCTTTTTGTGGTTTCTGTTGATATTGAATTTTCAAACATTTTAACGGACACAACTGACATATTTTTCTATAGTTTGTCACATGTTTTTCGAATATTTTTGGCACGTGCCTTGACTGCATTTATTTTCTGTTTGGAAAGTGAATTTCAAAGTGGTTTTTATTCAGTACATTAAGTTGAAGTTTATGTTGAAATAAGATTTTTTTATCCAATAAGCACCAGTCATTGTAGTAAGTTCACAGTCAATCTGTACCATCAAGGACGAAGCCTGAACCAGGCTTTTCGAAGTAGAACTAGGTGTAAGAGTTACTTGTCATTATTCCGATGAAGGTTTTGTGTAGCGCTTGTCATACCTATGTAGTGGGCTATCGAATTGGAGGTGATAAAAATTGCAGTCATTGAAAAACCTTAAAATAGTCTTTAACGTATTTACTTGTATATCGGTTTGTTTACTTTAGTAGTCTATTTTAAATAAAAATACATTATTCTTGAGCACGTCATACGTCATACATAAAACGTCATACAAAATGAAAACAGCTTTTTTCTTAGCAACACTGCATATGATTGAGTAAGCGTCGCAAGAATTCTCAATACAACTTGATCGATTTGAAGACTTCATCTAATGGACTTTATTTCAGCTGTTAACTCTTCTTCCAAACGGCGATACATACAAGTCACAGTAGCGAACTGTAGAAGCAGACTGCGTCGTCTAGGTAGCAGAAGCCGACTGCCCTCGCAGAATAAAAGAACGGTCTACAACAACATAGTTGCGCCGATATGGACTTGCGCTAGGACTCGCCGTACAAAAATTCACAGGTTGCAGAAATAAGCTCTACTTCAGGAATAGCCGCACACACCATGATCTCAACATAGCCCTAGTTGAGGATGAAATAAATCTACATACAAGTAGATATAACAATAGATTAAGAAAACATGCAAAGAGATTGGCTAGGAAACTTGTCCATTCCACCCCAATACATCGGCTAAAAAGACGGCTATGCAGACAACTACTGCCATAATCTTAAGATATAGACGTGTAAATAAAATATAAATTCTGTACATAAATATTATTACTACTTATATACCTAATTTTAAGATTTATATGTGTAAATAATTATGTATATAATTATTATTAAGTAGTAGTTATATACCTGGCGGTTTTAAGAATACGGTCTGCCCAATGGGCTTCTATACCTTGATCAAAAGCAGAAATAAAAATAATGTTAACTCTACTGATTTTAGTTTTTTTTATATTTACTTTTTTATTTGCAAACATATTTAATTTTACTATACAACTACAACTTAAATTAAATTAAAAAAAAAAAAACGGAACAAATTCGTAACAAAATTAGTTAAGTGTAATGGGAACTTATCTAAGTGTGATTAGTCACTTAGAATTACAAGACTCTGTCCGCAAGGTCGAAAAGATACTGCCTTCGGAGCCGTTTCGTTCTACGCATCCTGAGAAGGAGTTTAGCTAGTCGAGTTGGGTGATGATGAAACCGCTCTAAATACGCTGTAGCAAACTTAAATTTATAGATAAGTTGGAACCACCTCAATCTAATCCATACTCTTTCTTTTTCTTCTTAATTGGCTATAACAACCCTATTTAGTTTCAGCCTGATGTATAATTTGCCTCCAGGTGCCCCTGTTTTGCGCACCTCCTCGGCAGTTGGTAATACCAAGATTTGTCAGTGCTTCAGTCATCTGGTCCTGCCAATGTAGACGCGGTCTTCCTCTTCTTCGTTGACCATCAGCTACTGTATCGAATACCTTACGAGCTAATGCCTCAGCATCCATATGTAACATACGTAACGTAGCTAGATAGAATTAATTGGAAATTTTGTTAGTCTTTACGGACAGCGATTAATGGTAGGTCTATCTTGTAACCCGTGAGACCATAATATGTCCTTAAGGCTACTGTGTTAAGAATGATCTATAGAACTAATTTAACTCTTGCGGAATGTTGGTAGTCTGTTGTTCAATGGAGCTGAATAGCAGAAGCATATATTTTTAAAATAATCTGCTCAGCTTTGTACATTCACTTAATTATATAGAATTTGGACTCTTATTGGACGAATTTTCTTACTACAGTAATTTGTTCAGTTTTGAAGAAGCCGTTGCCAAATTGGGGTTCTGTACAGGCAGATTTTGAATCTGTTGGCTGTCTATCCCTTAGCACCTATTTCTCATATATCCAGCGAACCATACTATGTGGATTCTGTTGGTTGATGATATTAGGTAAAAGTTCAATGCCTTTTCTGTGGTTTGTGAAAAACTTGGCTATTGAAGAAGTTGTATATTTTGCCCTTGGTTTCGAACCTTACGTAGGTTATAGCAAACAACGCTGAGCCGTAGATCACCACGGTCCCTACATATCCTAACCTAATGGAATTCCTTCAAGAAGAATCTTAAACTGTCTCTTGTCTTTATGATCGTGATACCCTTTCATGATGTTGGTTAAACTCATAATGTGAATATGCATAATCAGTTCATACAATAAAATGTTATTTCTAAGCACATAAAGAGGAGAAAACGGCACTTTAACAAGTAAGCATCAAACCTGGAATCACTTGGATTATTACATTTTCGTCACTATCAGCACTATTGTCGTTCCCATCGTCAGCATATTAAGTACAAGCGATTACATTTTGACGTGAGACAGCAGATACTCATACAACTGTCACAATTTGGCTTTCAGTTCTTTGAGACAGGAGCACGTGCCAAGGTGTTGACTTGTATATGTTTAGCATTCAAATTTTGTTATTCAAATATAACTGAGCAAAACACAAAAGCAGCTGAGAGCCCAGAACAACTTCCTTGTATTGACGCAAATTCATTTTATAAACATATCTAACGACAAACATGAAAATCAAAACCTTTTTCAAAATAAATAAATATTGTACAAAGAAAAAAATCTTCGAACGAAAGATATTTAACGAGCAGACAAAGTCGACTTTCAAAAGGGAAAGGTTCTTTGAATTGCGAGCTTAGCAGCATTGAATGTAATAAAAAAAGTGCGCAAAATATCTTGTATTTTCATCAATAAATTCACAATAGCAACAACAAAAGCGTTTGTTGCTGGTAAAATTTTTCTCGGGTTGACAATTATTTATGGCACGTGATCATTATAAAGTGGTTTATTTATCATGTTTCGTTGTCAAAACAAGTATGCTGCGCTGACGTTGGGCTGAGAAACTGAAAAGTTGTAAAAGTGCAAATTGAAAAGTGTAAACGATTAAGGCTAATGTAGACAATTGCACCTCAGCTAATGGCAGTTTCCATTAAGTGAAGTCAACTGCGATAACAGGAGAAAGGAAATAGAGTACTTGTACTTACTCTTATTCATCTCGAGTTGATTTATTTGTATGAGTTCTTTTTTTGAGACATTCATGAATTTCTCTTATTTTAATAGGTAGTTACTTACAATGGGATTCATCTAAGAAGATTTGTCATTTGTGGTCTACGCATGAAGGCATGATGACGTATTTTTGGAAAGAACATAGGGGAAAGTACGGCACTAGTAGTAAATTACCTGAAAATAAGTTAAAATAATATTGTAATCACAAATTAGTGGGAGAACACAACATAGTCAATCATGTACAAATTGCGCAAATATCGAACTTTAATATCATATTAACTCAAACTTCCTTCCTTGACTTCCTCTGCAAGCCAGTTTCTATGCATTCAACTGACCGAGTCGATCAAGTTCACGTCTGCGTAATTTCTGTGTAAAGATAGAATATATAATAAATTATAGGATGCATAAAGTGTTGGTTGGCTGGTTTAAAAAATCAACTTTCGAGTTGTACTATAATATATCTCCATATACATAAAAGGAAGTGGGATGAAGCGTTTAGATTATCCGCAGTTTTCAAAAAATTTAGTTGTTTTTTTTTTTGTTTAAATTTAGATAATTGTGATAGAAACAGGAGAGTCAAAAAAAAATGGTAAAAAAAAAATATATACATCAAAAGCATTCAAAAACATTTAAAAAAAAGATAAGAAATTTAATTCCATTTTCTTTGAATATTATTGATTGTCATTTAAGTAAATTATTAAATTTCTCAATTGTCAAAATATAATTATTTTTTTTGAGAATCATGTCAAGAAAATGCACAGCCTATTAATGAAAGTAAGTAGCTGCTGGCCGTGCAAAAGAAAGTGATGTACAGCGCACACAAGATGCTCGAGAACGCAGACATACTTTTAATTGTATTCAAATTGTTGGAAAACGTGCGTGGTTCAGCTAGAGTGTGTATATAATATATACATAGTATTTAGTAGATGTAGATATTAATTAGTAGAATATAATATGCTGTCTTGCATTGTAGCCTTACGTTCAACTTGCTCAGCATTGGTGGTGGTACAACAAAATAACACCACCTGATAATATTGTTATAAAATATTTTATGGCAATGTTATGCGGAGAAAAGTGTAAAAACGTGCAAAGGAAAAAAACAAAAAAAAATTATTTTTAGACTTCGAAAAATCTCATTGGAGTGAATATTCTGCTCTTTGGTAATATTAGAAAGCACACGAGACAGACACCACCTATAACTGTTTTCAGAATCTTTGTACCACCCTTTCACTACTCAGTATCATACCTATCAACTCTACAATCACGATGTCATACGATAGGGGGCTATCATCCGCCAAACGCATGCACTGTTTCTCGCTTCTGCAAAAAAATTAGTATAGTCGTAGTCATGGTTTGCATTAGGGTTGTTTATTTGATTCGCCGTAGACTCGTATTGCCAGAAACTCCCGATTTATGCTCTTTACGTGTGGTTTCCCCTTGAGGATACATAAATTTCATTTATTCAGTATTTTGTATATGGTGACTAAACGTCTTACATGTGGCATGAGTTACACTCTAAAAATACACTAACAAAGAACTTTAAAATATTTGCCAAACAATCGAGTGAAAGTTACCGACTCTGGAATATTTCTTTGTGGAGCAACGAGCATGTTGCCAAACACAGTAAAAATAGAGAAAATAAAAGTAAAACCAAACTCCAACAATTCTATTATGCATGCAACATTTTGCTAGTAATGAAAGTGGTCTGCCGTGCTTGTGACGGAGAAATGTGAGATTTTCACTGCAAACGTTCAACACTTTTTGTCTGACTAAATTTGCATTTAAATGTTGCATATTTTCAAAATTACAGAAACAGGACGCAGCGAATTTTAAGTTGTATTACCTCACAGATTTTTTTGGTTCTACACGACACCACCGTAAAGTTGCAATATTCACTAGATTAGTAAGGTCGACAAACTGATAAATAAATGTTCAAAAGGCTCTACCATACGAGTATAATCACAGATCCGTACTAGAACATTGAACCGTTGAGAAGCCACCATAAGGCCGACCGACACAGAATAAACTAGAAAAGCAGCATGACGTTTGTGGAATAAAAAATTCCTCGAAAATAATTCCGAAAATATTAGCGTATTAAAGTTCTCACACATAGAACTGTGAGTCTATTGATGTCCATTAGGTTACTTAAAGGGGGTACAAATTAAAAGCCTCAATGCTGTCGCATGCTTTAACATTCAAAGCTCAAATCATCCGTAAAAATTCAATTTTACAAGTTGTCATTTGAGCAAATCATCGAAGCGTTGCCGTTCTCGCTGTCCACTATTGCTGATGGTTGTTGCATTAAAACCGTCAGATATTTTTATGAAGCCTGAAAGAATTTTCTGTTGCATTGCCTTCACTATCCTTTATCCCTGTTTATTTAACCAGTTGGTTGTTTTCGACCGCCTTTTGCACGCAGAGCATGTGAAATTGTATATGAAACGTTGTTCGCATTTTGCAGTGCGGTCTTTTTTGCGGTTTCATGCCTCGTGGATTTTTAACAACTTTGTGCTGTTCATATGTGTTCCATGTATATTTGTATGGGCATGTGAATGTGTGCATTTGTGTGCGTATGTCGCTGTGGTGCCAAGTTTATTTGTTCTGTAAAAGCGACCACTTTTGCAATCGCTTTTTGGTGAAGTACCGACCAGTGTTTCTGGTTTTGAGTGAAATTCCACATTGCAGAAATTTACCCTTCAAAAAGTTATTAATAAATTCATTTATTTCAATAATATTGGCGAAAATTTGCAAAAAAATGTTCAATTCAATGATATAAATCAGCAGGTGTTGACGTATTTAATTAACAGTTCAATCTTTCTTTCTATGAAGTTTAAATTTATTGACCACAATATTTTTTAAAATATCTGAAATCCTATAATTAAAATACTAAATAAAAATAAAAAGCGAATTTACATGGGGGCACGTAGTTTTTGCTTGACAGCCATTGAAAGCAGTCTGAGTTGGCAAAATAATAAATAATGTGCTCATCAGGCATTATTTAATATATATGGGGACTATTAAATTCAGTGATTGAGAAGGTGTACCGAATTCCGTTGTGGTCGTGCCAGCAAAAGTGACGCAGAGGGTTTAGGTCGCTCAAGACAAAAATTTCTAATAAAATCTATGGTGCATGAGTATGGCCCACCTTAGTGGGGTCTGTCGGATAATGAGGTCATGGCAGCAGTGTTTTGGTTTCATTGACATTGATTAGACGCCATGGCAAAAATCGATAAATTGGAGAAATGGTTTGGAGGTAATGGTTTGGGTCGAATGTCTTTATTGGTCTTCACTGAAACAATGACTATTTTGAGTATGTTGAGATAATGTTTTATTTAAAAGGAAATGGGAAAGTTTGTATTGTGCTAAAAGGAGACTATAGTGAGAAATAAAAATATATTTTATTCAAAAAGGTACTGAATTATCAAACTGCATATAAAGTAGTCAGTAAGGGAATAAGATATAACACAATGTGTGCAGTATAATGTTGTTTTAGGTACACACTCTCTCACAATATAAGTCATAGTATAAGCAAACGATCGAAGTGGATAAAGTGATAATTGGGACCCTGACAGTGAGACAGCGAATTCTGTAATATGAGTTGTTTTAGTCGTCTTCCTCTCCATTTGTCTTATTTGTTTTAAACTAGTCCCTCTGGTTTTGATCTCGGGATCTAATTCTTTTAATCTACACTTTTAATTTGTTGAAATAAAAACTAGATGTCAATATATATACTTTTTTAAATTGTTGAGTTGCAGTACCTAAACATAATCGATTTCAGGTTCGAATTATTAAAATTTTAACACGCTTAGATAACTATTTTGCTGTACGTATTTAGGTGAACGTATAGTCTCTATATAAACCCATGGCTCAGCTTCATATCCTGTTTGTTTTTGAGTTCTATCCGTTTACATTAATTCCTGTGATAATTGGGTGATACAAATCCCGTTAAGGGCCATGGGTTAAATGAATCTCAACCTTTCTTTTGTAACATCGCAAATCAAGAAAGTATCTAGTGTCAGTAAACTCATTGATTTAACTCATATTCATTTATCCAAAATTCGTTTTTCCATATTCGGTAGAGTTTCACAAAAATATATTTTTCTTTTGGCATTTGCCTTTGTATCTTAGCATGGAAGTGCTTAAAATGCTTGCCAATTAATTTTGGCTACAATTCATTTTAAGTGAGTAATTTCGGTAATTTAATTAGTTATTTTGCATGTTTTCTTTAATGTCCTAATGCGATTTCTGTTATATAAGAATATACGTGTGTGTTAGCGCTTTTCTGCCCGCATCTGTTGCACTTTTAATTGCTTTACAAAACCACAAAGTAACCAAACAAGCAAACAAACAAACACACATGCAAAACAGCAAATTAAATGAGATAAACAAACAGCGCCAACCAATCAGAATTTCAAGTACCCCTCGCACCCACATGGAAACAAACAGAATATCCCACATCTGTGCAATTCCTAAGAAGGCAATTTTAACTTTTCTTAATAGAAAATTACCTAATTTTTAAGCATTTTCGTTGGTGCGCCTTACATTTGAAATCCTTTACGTACCATCTATTTTCAGCACTTGCGTCCTATTTTGAGGGCGGTGTTTGTGTGGGTGTGTGTTGCTGTTCGTGTAATTCTCCATAAATGCAGAAAACTCAGTTCTAATTAATAAACTCTTTGTGCGTGGTAATTGCTGGTCTGACTGCTGGTTGCTCTATTTAGAATTATGAAGTGGATTTGCATGTGAAATCTGCGTGAAATTACGTTTGGCATGAGGGTATCTCCTTTTATTGTTCGAAAGTTTGTTACTATAACATGAGAGACATTTTCCTGTGTTGAGGCATAAACACACACAAAAAACACTGACGCATCCACACCCAAAGTTGTTGGAGGGAATCTCAAGCGCAGATGTTCTGTATTAAGCAATGCCTAGGACTTGTATTTGGAACCGTGTGATTTTGAATTATAAGCCTCTTGTTTTACTGCGTAATCGCGATTTAATCAAATTTCTCTAGAAAGTTAGTTTGGCATGGAAATCTGCCCAGATTATAAATTCAAATAAATTCTTTTTAAAATTAATATTGATAGTGTACAATGAAACTTCTCTATAGTGGATTCTCGGAAACGTCCTCGGTGTTTGGGGGTTCGTCTCGAAACTTATAAAATCACAGTCTTCTCTCCATTTAGGACAAAGGTTTTTGATAAAATAATTATTTATAATAACCGTATATATAATAATCTAGCAAGGCGCCTTTAAAACGACTCAGAATGGGAGGAGTTAGGGTGGAGGGGCGGCTGAGAAGATCGCACACTGCCGACCGCCGTAATAGATCCTTTTAATACACTATACTATATCCCCACTTATTATTTAAGTTGTTCTGTTAATTTTTGTATATACAATTTAATTGAAATTGTTCTAATAATAACAGAAAAATTAAATATTAAGGAAAAAAAAAAAATAAAAAAATAAGCATATATTCGTGTTTCCAGCATTTTTATCCCCAATTTTACCTTTCCAAGAATGGCGATAACCGCACAATGAGAATGTCTGATACCCTATTTTATTTTGGAATGATCCTAATATCGTTCATCCAAGCCAACCAAACTACACCATATACAGGACTCTATTTTGAGAGACAATGAACGTTCATATTTATGGCTTTTTCTTAATGGCTACGCCATCCGATCCATTTCATTCCGAATATAAACCTGAATAGGTTATCTAGAACTTCTAGAAGTAGCCTCTCCTTTGTTGAGACATTAACCCAAATAGTTATCAGCCTAATTAAAGGGAAATATCGAAGACACATCACATTGCATAACAATTTGTCTACTTAGGCTTCCATAACGGAAATTTTACACTATTGGGAGGAATTTATTAATTACCTCTTCCCATTTCATACTTGTTACACAGTATGTTGTCTCTCAAACTTTTTATTTAGGCAAGAGAATAGTGGCAGTCAGGGGAAATTCGACTCGTTGTGAAATGTTCGGCAGCACGACACTGACCGGCTCTGCCGAGGTTTTTTTTTTTTGGTTTCATTGGTGATTTTCGTAGGTATTTCATTTGCGTTTGGTGTATGTGCGCTGGTGTTGTATGGTCGAAAGGATCAACTGAATTTTTAATAAAAATTTTTTTAATAAATGAAAAATTTGCTTTGTGAATCTAACTGTAGTATAAACCATAGCCGTCGGTATAAAAGAGGAGTCGGCGACAGTGTCGTTTCCAAAATCAGTGTGTATAAAACCCGTAATAGCGGTTTTTGAGAAGGAATAAAAAATTAGACAACACATTTTTTTCGGTTATTAGCATGAAAACCGGATTTACGTGTGAGTGTTACCAAATCCGCTATGGGTCCTACTATAAAAGATCTAACCTTGGCTTATTCATTACATTAAGCAGACTTCATAGTAAATTACAAGATGAATACTGCGCTGTTACATTCCTAACTGAACTAGTGTAATGATCCTAATTGGTTGGTTGCAAAAAGAGCAGGGATACCACAGTATTTCTTAAGCCTTTCCTTGATTCGGAATATAATTTTATAAGCATAAAGTGCTTAATGAGTACATACATATGAAAAAAATCTATATTTTTGCCAAATTTTACGGCGAATGACACATCTTATAAGGGTTTTTACCATAGTGTATTGATAGTATGCAATAATCAACATCAGTGTTGCAAGTTAAGGTGCAAATTGACAAGTTAAGAAAGTAGCTAATTCACTGATATATCCCGTTGTTGTGTGGAAACATTTTATTAGAATAAGAGATATAGAAGAACATGAATTCTAGCAATCAGAGTTAGTATTTAAAAGATTATTAACAAAAATTGAGCTGCTAAGAGTAAGCTCTCTGCCTCGAAAGTAAAGTAAGCGGTTGCACGTCATAAAAGCTATCATAAAAACTTGGTTTCCTATTTCTAAAGAGTAGAATTCATGTACACATTTCTCAATATGAATTGCGTTTCGATTTGTTAACTTGCAAGTGGCACAATCTAAAAGCCATAAAGATATGAGCAATTCAAACGCCATAAAAATGAGAGAAATCCAAGCAGAATGTTTCTTCACAGTGAAATGCATGAAAAAGCGATATAACATATTACTTATGAAAGCATTCCTCCGGCGCCTTTTAAATATGCATATATGTCAAAGTAGGTGGAGGAAGAAAGTATTTAAACTTCAGTTTGAAATACGCGAAAATAATAAACCAAGAAACACAACCAACAAATAAGAAAGTAAGAAGGAAAAACTGAGTACAACGGAAATGGCAGAGAAGCCATTTGCGCGGATCCCTTAACAAACGTTGGATTGCCATATCTGTGAGTGTTAAGTGCTTGTAGCTGTAGGTATGCCAATGTGTGAGTGCCACATGCTGTTATGCTATTCTAGCATCAGAAACAGCTAAGAAAAGTTACTCTTGCCGACTGTGACTGTGTTATAATAACAATAAAATCAGAAGAGAAGACGCTAAAAGAAGCGAAGACGTCAACTTGACAACTCTGAATGTTCGCGGATTTACAGTGAAATAAGGGAAAGGAAAGAAAGGATTCTGCCTTCTTACTGTTTCATTTATTTTATAATATTTTGATTGATAAATTCCCTTTTCAGAAAGATTGCAGATGTTTTAGGCCTGACAAATTGTTTCGAACGTGCGTGAAATTTGAATAAAAAGGCATTTGGCGTGATTTAAAGTGAAAATCGACTTTTTTTCTACTTATTCCTACGCCAACAACAAAAGAAAATTTCCTCATACTCTAATCACAAATGTGCCTAAACTAAATTGTATCTGTATTTGACATAGCATATTCAACTGCTACTCATACTTAAGGCCGGCAATAACATTCATCCTGTATCTCCTCAGTTCGGTGATGCAGTTGTGCCTTTTGCATATACGGTTAATTACCCACAATTTGCGTAGTGCATTTGTGTCTGTGCAAATTCTTGCTTATTAACAGCAACTCAGTTATGCCTGATTTATATATGCAGCAAGCTTTGCCATTGCAGTGACGTAATTTGGTTAAATGATTCTCTGCCATGCACAACGTTAGTGGTTCTACTTAAGCTTTTGATTGATTGTCTTGGTGCATATTCAATGGGCAACTAACTGGCTTGTTCGTAGCTCATTTAAATAAGATAAATTGTGCTGCATATTAACTGAAGCATCATCGATTTCGTAAACAGTAATGTGCACTGAATACATGTAAGTATAATTGTAAGAACGAGTCAGTTTCTCTTCCTAAGTTCTAATTAATTGCTAGGTCAGATACACATTACATTTTAGCGTTGACATAGTGGAAGTCTGCCTTAGACAGTACTTATTACTCCTGAAAGAGTGGCTTAGAATACAATCATCATTTAAATTCATATACAGAGACAATGAAGAACGAAAGAACTTGATCATCTGTCGAACACATTGCATCATAAATGATGATAGTGGTACATTTTCGCAATTATGAAACGTGCATTTTACCACTAACTAGGGCAGAATATTTGTTGGCAAGTTATTCTTCATTCTTTACAACACCAAACCTGTTAAAAAGCCTCATGACTTATTGTGTCTCATTGAAAATTCTACAACACGAATTACATTTGTGTGACGTTAATAGAAGAGTCTGAATAATCGAGCGTAATAATGATTCAAAATTACTTTCCCTAATACAAATAATAACACTTGAAGGGAAAGCGACTTGCCGACGACGTGTCAAAGACCATCTGATGCATGGTGTTTCATTGTAAGAGAGACTAATGGGGGGGAGTTGATACAAAAAGGCTGATCTGAGACCAATGCGGAACAACCGTAAAATTTTACTTCGCTGCTCTGAGAATTGCTGACAAAGGGATGCAACTTATCATGAGTTGAGCACTTGACACCAGTGAGTAATACCAAAGAATTAAAGGGTCTTTACAATTAGTTAGATCAAGCTATTTTGGAGCTTTTCATCACACCAAGACAACGACTTTGAGTATTTTGGCAAAAGTTGAGAGCTCTGAGACTAATCCAAGCACGGCGGGATCACCGCTCTTTCGACAGGAAGTGACGCCATGTCAAATGTCACGCTGAGGAGTAGTGTGCAGAGCGGAATGAAAATGAGCGTGCATCTATGAAATATTGTACGCGTTCAAAGGAGGCAAGCTTAAGAAGTTTAGAAGAGGAACCTAGCAAAAACCTTATTGAAAATTGCGAAAGCTTGCGTACGACGTGGTGTCATTGATACGATGAACAAAGCCTGAATAGCTGAACTCAAATTCCAGTTTCCAACAAAAACAAGATAAACAAACACTGTAACGGAACGCAAACAATACTGCAACAATACTGGCTAAGCGCACCAATCACAACCAACAGGTTCGGTCACCTCTCTCAAGACGATGACAATCAAGCGAACAGTGGTGCGAAAAGTGTTTCCGATGCAACAAATTTGCCAACACAAAAAAATATCAAATCGGTTAAGCCACCGCCAATATATGTTCAAGACGTCGAACAAATTAGGGTTCTTAGCAATGCTCTAAAAAATGTAATTAAACATAATTACATTTTAAAAACGCTGCAGAATAATGAGGTGCGAATACAAACAAAAGATTCTAGAAGTTACTTTACAGCTATTAAGATGCTGCAAGAGCACAGAACGAAATACTACACGTTCAAGCCGAAGGAAGAAGGTGGATTTAAAGTAGTGCTCAGGAATATGCACCACGCCACTGACATTAATCAAATAAAAAATAAATTTTTCGACCTAGGGCATGAAGTCATAAACATCCACAATGTACAACAAAAAGTCACGAACAAACCGCTTTCATTATTCTTCATTGAATTGAAAAACAAAAAAAAAAAACAACAAAGATATTTATAACATAACCACACTGCTCTGCACGAAAATCATTTTTGAGCCACCACACCATAAACGCATAATATCGCAATGCTAAAATGGTCAAAAATACGGCCACACGAGAAATTTTTGCACCAGAGGTCCGATCTGCGTCAAATGCGCCGGTAAACACAAAACAATCGACTGCAAAATTGAAGCCAATGGTCAAATAAAATGTGCATTGTGCGGTGCTGCACACTGCAAACTACAAAGGTTGTGAGATATACAAGGCACTGAAAATAAAAAGATTTCCATCCCTTAGAGAAACTAGCCACTAAGTTCTGGCTGAGACAGTAGCAGTAGCTTTAATCGAGACTCAAAACTTAAACAAAATTAAGACTGGTTTATCGTACGCTCAAGTAGCTAAGGATAAGAATGACAACAATAATGGCGAAAAGAATAAGAAGGAACAACTCACGAATCCAACCAATGAATACATAACTAGACGCATTGACATAAAAACTGATATTACTGAGACGAAAGACCTGATGAAACAATTGTTTTAACAAGTCACAAATATGATAAACGTCATAACAATCCTCATATCGAAGATGGACAAACAAAATGGAAACTAATTAAGGATCATAACTTGGAATGCAAACGGACTTCTTCATGACAACAGCATTGACATAGCCCTAATCTTGGAGACACATTGCACAAACAATCACTTCATACAAGTTAGAGGGTACAAAGTGTATACCACAAAGCACTCCGATGGCAATGCGAACGGTGGAACAGCCATAATTATTAAGCGTTGTATAAAGCACGATGAGCTGGAACCTTATCAGCATAACTACATACAAGCGACGAACATTCAAATTAATGATCTAGTATGACCGCTTACAATATCTGCTCTATATAGCCCACCAAAGCATAATATTACAGACACAGAATATAAGAATTTCCTCAACTCTCTTGGGCAACGCTTCATTGCAGCCGGTGATTACAACGCGAAACACGCTATGTGGGGATCGAGGCTAACGAACAAAAGAGGCAAAAATCTCCTCAGCGCTATGCAGTTCACAAAATCTAAACAATTGCGTACAGGCGAACCAACTTATTGGGCAACAGACATTAATAAAACACCTGACTTCATAGATTTGTTCATCACAGAGAACCTGGACATTCGGAAATGTAAAATCTTATCACGATTCGAACTGTCGTCAGACCACAACCCTATAGAATTAATGTATGGCTCGCACGTCACGCCTACACATGCAAACAGACAGAACTTACTGGCATACTTATGAGGAATACATTGACATTAATTTAATGACCGACATCCCTCTTAAATCATATGAGGACATCGAGTCAGCGATAGTATTCCTGAATGACACCATTATGAAAGCAGTCATACAGTCGACACCAAAAAAAGAAGCAGCAAAATTGGACATTCTACACACAGCCTCAACTACGACGACTATTAAATTAAAAATGTAAACTACGGAAAACCTGGTCAACCACAAGATCTCCTGACGCAAAAAGACAATACAACAAGGCAACCGAAGCGGTTAAAAAAATGATTCTGGTATTAAAAAACAAATAATTAACATCATATCTCAAGAGCTTAACGCCCACGAGTCAAACGGACTACTCTTTATGGAAAGCTACTAAAGGATGGACAAATAAAAGTAATCATCAGGGTCCTCTACAAATGGAAAACGGGTTATAGGCAAAGACGAACTTGAACAATGCTAAAGTATTAGCTGACTATTTCGAAAGGGTTTTTACAGAAGTCGCCACCAACTCAGATGATCCACAGCTGAACACAGATATTAGCAGAAGTTCAGAATATATAAAACATGAAAAGACCATCATAGGAGAAATAATAAAATGCATTAATAATGACATAAAGGAAAAAAAGTCCCCTGGATATGACAAAATAAATGGGAAACTCCTAAGAGAACTACCTGTAAAAGCTATAGAATATCTAAGAAACATCTTTAAAGCTATGTTCAGATTTCCGAGAGTCTGGAAAGTAGCTGAGATTATTGCGATCCCTAAACCAGGCAAAGACGCATCAAAAGCAGAGTCTTATAGACCAATAAGTCTACTCCCTGTAATCTCAAAAATCTTCGAAAATATATTAAGAAGTAGACTATTGCCACTAATACAACGCAGACTCACCATTCCAAATCACCAATTTGGTTTTCGAAGGAGTCACTCAACGATACAATAAGTGCACAGAGTTACGCAAAAAATGCTAAATGACATTGCCGATAATAAATTTTGTATTGGACTCTTCTTGGACGTGGAAAGAGCTTTTGACAAGGTTTGGCATAAAGGACTCAAATGGAAACTTAACAATATATTCCCTCAAAACATAGCACATCTATTAACATCATATATCACAGGTAGATACTTCTTAGTTAAATACTCAGACGAATACTCAACCCTTAGAGAAATAAATTCGGGAGTTCCACAGGGAAGTGAGCTAGGACCTTTATTATATACCCTATACACAGCAGACATACCATATCCCACTTACAATTCGTCTATGATTGCAACTTTCGCCGATGACACAATACTCCTAAGTGCTCATAAAAACATAAATACTGCAACAGCCATGTGGCAAGCAGACTTTAATAAAACACTTGACTGGCTTAGAAAGTGGCGTATTAAAATAAACAAAAACAAAACAGTACAAGTTATATACACTACTAAGACTAGATTCACACCAATCCATATAAATATTGACGGAGACGACGTAACCATTAAAAAAGAAGCCAAGTACTTAGGATTATATATTGACAGTAAACTAAACTAGAAACACCATATACAAAAAAGCGTGACCAAATCAAAATGAAAGTAAGCCAACTGCACTGGCTGCTCAAACCAAATTCAAACATTTCATTTGAAAACAAGCTCCTAATCTATAAGACAATTATTAAACCAATTTGGACATATGGAGCCAAAATGTGGAGAGTTGCCAAAAAATCAAATATAAAGTTAATCCAGAGGCAACAATCAAAAATTATTCGCACCATCACAAAAGCCCAATGGTATATCATCAACCACCAGTCACAACACTACTATACAAACTGATTGTAAAGTTAAAATTCACCCACTTGTCCTAAATATTAATCTGTACAATAGTCGATTTATTTTTCTATAATAGACAGTATTAATAAACATATTTTTCTATAATTATTTGGGAAAAAGAAAAAAAAAAATTCCAGTTATCAAAGGAGAACCGTAACCGGATCGCGACAAAATCATTGATTGCGCGATTTTAGTTCTGCTCCCGACACAGACCTTTATCTTATCAGTCTTTTAACATCTCTATTTCATTGTAGTTGGCAACTAGATCTTAAACCAGAAAATATTAAAATACCCTCAGAATAAATTTTGAAGCTTCTTAAATTCCCCTTAAATCCTTCAATAAGATCATTTCCAAGCATACGAGTAGCTGACGAATTTTCCCTCCTCCATTTGCAATTTGCTTTATCTGCATAATAAAATGCAAATAATGCACTTATAATGAGGTCAAGTGCAAAAAGATGGGGGTGCGCTGTCTCTGTGCCACTTCAAGTTAATGTAAATGCTGAGCATAAATTAATAAACCTCCCAGCGGACGTGGGTTTTCCCCGTTTCCTGAGCCATGCAACTGATTAAAAATTCCCCCACGGAGTATTCGCAGCGCAACAAATTGAATTTCTAAGCAGCTTGCAACGGGCACAGCACCAAGCGAAAATACGCGGGCAAACAAATAATGTGGTGGGGAAAGTGTGGCAGCTGAACTGATGAAATAACTTTCGCTAAGGTGTGCGCTATTGCGTAGACTAAGTTGATGATGAGAAGAAGTGTGTCGAGCGTGTGTTAGATATTGGGACAGTGCGAGATACGGGTTAAGTGAGAAGGAGATTTTGTGAAATACATTCAGTTGAGTTCTTTGGTTGACGTACACGTTTTGCAATTTTACGAGATTTTAAAAGCTTTGACAATAATAAATGCGTGAACAGCGGAACGTGACCCATATTACAAAAAAAAAGAAGAAACAAAAAAATCGCTTCGGCGAAAGTCGGCAAAATGACAAAGAGAAAGACTTTCACCCACTCATGCACGCACACACACACAAAAGCTACCTATACAGGTGCCATAATTCTTAGCGACCATATTGCAAAATAATAACAATAAAGGTACATGCGACTTTAATGGTAAATCGAGGGCTTACGTACGCAGCATTTGTATCTGTAACCGTAAATGTATCTGCGTGTTGTGTGTTTGAGTATCTTTTTGTGTTTTGTATATTTGCAAATGTATGCGGCATACTTTGTCGCATGCTAAATGGCATATTTACATAAAATGTGTGTATGCGTTCGAGATTTCCTTCATTTTTTATTGTTTTTTGCTGAGTGCCGCTGTATTAAAACCATAATTTTCCATTTGTATAAGCGGCAAAGTCCAAAATGAGCAGAAATTATTGCGGATCCGAGGAAATGTAACGCAATAAAATGATTAATAAAATTTTTTTAAAAAATTACATTTAAATGTTTTTAACATTTACTTGCCTTGGTTTATGGCACTTTACCTGACTGTGCCTGGATGTGATGAAAATCGCACTTTTTTGCGGCGTGCCCATTTCGCCATTTTCCGCTGACTCTCATCGGCATTGACAGGCCCACATACAAGTGTTAAATGCGTATTTAATAATTTTTTCACCTGCATGTACATGTATATATGCAAATGTGCCTACGTGTGTCTATATAGTGCACTTGTCGGAGTAGCTATAACTATGCCAATCATCACAGTCACTGCGTTACAGTCGACTACTTGCAACATCGTCAATGACATCTTTTGACAGTTGCCGCTAAATTATTGTTTTAATATTTTTTTACGAAAAATATTTTAAAAACATGCGTTGCAGCAATAAATTTAACAAATATCATAGGTAGTCATTTAGTTGGACCCTGCGGTCAGTTGATGGCATGTTTTAATAATTTCCAATTGTTTTAATTTCAGAATTGTCAACCAACTTAAGGGAAAACACAACATTTTTGTTTTGTAAATAGAGTAAGCTAATAATTCACTCAAAACAATGCTTGAATATGGTAATGCGTGATATGGTAAACTACTTAGATACTATGGTAATTATAATTAAAATGTAGTTGATGGATTTCAATGTGAGGAGTTTGGTCCATAGTTTAATTCTATCTATGTAATATACCTAAAGTACACAGTATCCTAACAATTTTATAACCTAGTCTCAGTAACGCAAATATTCTGACAAAAAAAAGAATGAAAAAAAAAGATGATGCAAAGCAACTGTCTGAGTTCTAATTTGGTAGGCGAACTATTCGGGCGTATTATCGTTGGCGTTCTTCTTTTAAAACGACATAAAAACGACAAATTGGCATAACCGTTGTCGTTATCGACATTAATCAGAAATATTCGGTATGCCCTATTTTGAAACGAGAAAGAAACCTTCGTATTCTGTCGTCGTCATTTTTAGTAATCATATTAAAACGAATGTAGTGAAAATTAAATTAAAATATGAAAATAACAGCGTTGCGTCAATTCGAAACTTTGGTTTCAGAAATGGCACAAAATCCTGAATATGTTAAGGGTTTTCGAAAGGGCATCAAATCCTAAAATTTTGATGGATTTTGGAAACAATTAGCAAAAAAATAAATCAGCGTGGACTTCCACAGCGTGACGGAAACGGTTAGCACAAAGTAAGTAAAACTAAATTAACAAAAAATATTAATTAAAATTAAAGATATGGAAGGAAATTTAAAATAAAAAAGAAGGTGGTAACCAACAAATCTGGAGCCAGAACATCAGGAGGAGGGGAGGCGTCTATAAGCAGCTTCCACTGTCATTATTGGAAGAAACGGTGGCAAATTTATTATAATTCGAAAAGCAAATAAATTAAATAGGAGGTGTTGTAGAATTTGGTGAAGAAATTGAGGAGCTGACTATTGTGGAAGAAGTGGCGCTCAATATAAATTGTGAAAGTTGTTAAAATTTAAATAAAGCGTCTGCTACCGCCGATACCAGCAATGACAACATACGCACAGTTACAACAAGGGTCTGGTCTTCAGCTAAAAAAAAATCCATTAAAAGTCTTTGCAAATTATATTATTGCGAAATCAAACTGAGGTGCAACAAGAAATGCAATATCTTGGAGTCAATTCAAGGGATATTTAAAAGACATTTCCCGATGTAAGTCTGGTTATGTTTATCACTTCGTCATCTTCACTTTAACTTGAAAACTAAAATTTTGTACTAACCATTTTATGATTTTTTATGTAAAAAAACGAAATTATTTGCAAAAATGCCTAAAATAACAACATAAAATATAGCAGTTTGTATTGTAGTTTACGATAATTTTTCTTCGTCGATTCAAGTATTTCAGGTATTCAAATTACGGATCGAAGCGACATTAAACAGACAATGATATAGAAACGATTTTTAAAACAATAACGCCAACGGGAATATGCCCCATTGTAAAGCTTATAAGGAAAAAAATAATCACACATTGCTCAGAAGTTTCTTAAGGGGGTTCCTAAAAATACGAGTATGTATGCTTTGTCACTCCTCTTCTGGAAAGTATTAAGGCAATCTTTCTTTAACATATTGTCTTAATATCTTTTTAATACATAAAAATCACATGTCACGAAGTTCAAAGGAGATAGTCTCCGAAAATACCCAATCGATTTCGATGGAATTGTCGGAAGGAACCTGATTGGATCACGTTCCTATGTATGTTCTGTCATGCCTCTTCTGGAAAGTATTAAGGCAATCTTTCTTTAACGTATTGTCTTAATATCTTTTTAATACATAAAAATCACATGTCACGAAGTTGAAAGGAGATAGTCTCCGAAAATCGATTTAGACTGCGATGGAATCGATTTCGATGGAATTGTCGAAAGGAACCTGATTGGATCACGAATCCATTATTAGATAGGTTTGAACGTATTAGGTGAAGCAGTTGATAATAGTTTATAATTTAAAAAAAATTTTGTTTGATAATTATTATTTCTATTATTTCTATTGTGCCGTCTAAAGTTTTATTTTTAAAATGCTGGGAAGAAGGAATTTCTCACATGGACAACTTTACTTTCTGAGGCAGAACAACCTCTGCCAACTGGATCTACTAATGATATACTTATAATAATATAAGGATACGCCTTTCAAAGAACATTCATAGTGAGAAGAGTATATAAGATAGACTCGAGAACATTTTTCTGACCCATACAAGCAATTCCGCATTTCTCCGCGAGACCAATGATAGTTGGTGTTATAATTTAAGCAGCAAAAATATTGCCTTCGGAAATAGTATCTTCAGTTTGTAAACAGACAGTCAATAGCTCGTTGTATAACTGAGAAGATAGCCGCCAATTCACGATGCATAACAAAACCATATATATAAATTACAAAACGTCCACATTCTCATTCTACTTTATTTCCAATTACATCATGTCTCTGTTTCAATAATTAATTTTTGAATCCATTTTTTTCGCACAATCGAATCGTTATTAGCACCCCATCAAAGTGCCGCCTAAGGCTCTTATTAGGATTAAATAGAGAATGTGTGCCAAAGCTGTTGCGCTGCTAACCTAATTATGGATTAATTTCTGTGTAGCTATGCATCTAAGCTTTTTTACGTGTGCGCATCTGTAACAAAGCCAAATATGTAAGTTGTGTGACTTATGATTTCATGTTAAATTTCATAAGCTATTAAGCTAGATAGCTCGAAACATTGCCGGATTTAGACACAATTGAATAGGATGAACTACTTTGAGTGAGCCAACAGTGAAAACATATTATGAGCTCCGTTATTAAATATATGAATATATTGAGTTTATTAGCAGTGTGTTAATCATTAATTAAATAGACCCCGAGTCGCATTAAATTGACCAACGAATATCTACGAAGCATAATCCGGGCAATTTAAGAGTAATGAATCTAGTTCATGTGGAATATTTTATTGTTGTAGAAACTGCAACGGTGCTGGTACATGAAGTGCGCACTAACGCAGTGATACAAATGTGTCTACATTGCAAACATGTGTCGAGATTGTGGGTGAAATGGCGTGAATCGCGAAAATTCCGAAAGGTCTGCGAGAATTTGTGGTATTTCACAGAAACAGCGGAAGTCAGCTTCATTAGATGAAATCGCATGATAGTGAAATATTTTGTATGAGCACAAATTCGTATGCAAATTTGAGGGTGCATTGTTTGGAGAAAACGCCATTATTCATGCTAATTATTCCATCTGCACTCAAGCGTAGTCGCAAATGCACACAGATTCAAGTGAGTTTAAACAACTACAATAGTAATGTAAGAGTTGGTACTCACATATCAATAAATACTTTCACTAATACAGACCAATTTTAACAATTGTATCTCGCAAACAGTTTATTGACAAATATTGTGCATAAAACAACTCAAATGTGTTCGATAAAACACGTTGAGGGTTGTCAAAAATTGGTGTCACTATGTCCACACTCGTATTCGGTATCAATGATGGATTGCTGTACTTATTGAACTCCAAAAGCGAAGCGCTATAGCCGACAAATACACATATTTTGAAAGCTTTGACAAATCAGGGCTTAAAGAAGTGTCACAAGTGCCTACTGGGTGGTTATGGACCATAATTGCATATGCTGTTATACCAAATGCAACGTGGAATGGGCATATTACATAGTCGCCAAATATATATCTAATAGACATCTGTCTTATGCCAAGAGATATTATTAAAAAATACTACTTCAAATTTGTCCAAGTGAGGTATAAAATTCATTAAATCAAATTAACCGGCAGCAGTAATTATTTTTCGTGCGTACAACGGTTTTGCTATGAGAAGATGTTAAGTCTATAATTAAATGACTTCATAAAAACCAAAAAACAAGAAAGAAGATCAACTTCGAGTTCAGTCGTCTGTAGTAACCCGAATTTAAGCGAGGTTTTTCATTTGTCGCTATTCAGAGTGTCTGTTTTTGGTTCAAGAATAAGCTATACTCGCAAATTAATAGAAAACCCAAAATCAGGGCATGTTTTTAAATGCGAAGTGACCCACAGGTGATTAATTGAGTCTTGTAAGGGGCAGCCGGCACTGGGATCACAAGATACCTTGTATTATATCAGTAGTGTCCCATATTAGCACATATCATGTTTTTTTTCTTTTTTTTTGCTTAATTTTATTTTAATATCTTTGTTTTATTTTAATATTTAATACATTTATTTATTTAAAATAATTATTACCTACTTTCCTACTACCTTCAGTGGCAGCCTAACCTAATTGTATATAAAAGAAAAAGAAAAATAATGTAAACCTATGGACTTACAAACAACTTAAAATGTATAATACCTATTTACATATCTACAATTACTTAAAATTTACTGAATTTGACAGTAGTAATTTATAAGAGGACCCTCGTAGGAAGATCCTGTGGTTGACACCTTTTGAGTCTTCTTTTTCTGACTCTCGAAGCTAGCCGTCTCGCGAGTGCATTTGGATGAGAACGTTATCCAAGGACAGCTTGCCAAGAGCAAGGGAACAACATCCACGACATTTTTCCAGCTTTTGCCAGCACGGACCGCTGAACCATTGTTACATGTCTATGAAATGTAAGTCTCCTGTTCAGTATGACTCCTAGGTATTTATGCGCAGGCTTGTGCTTCAGAATAGAGTCTAGCAACGATATGCCAGGGCAACACAATGGCCGTGTGGCATACGTAACACAGACACATTTGCTGGCATTGATGCCTATGTTCCTGTATGTATGTATTGCTGCAAAGACTCCGTGGCAACTTTTATACTTGGACTTCTGGTTAGCACTGCAGTGTCGTCCGCGTAAGTTGCTATGAGTGCGTTTTCCTCATCCACTCGTGTGACTACACTTGTTTTAGGCATGTCTATCGTATACAGCGTAGGGCCTAATATGCTGCCTTGAGGTACACCAGAGCAGATTGGTCTTCTTGTCGATTTCTCACCATCGATTAGAACACGAAAGCTTCTGTCCGTTAAAAAGCTCCAGACAAGTTGGAACAGCTGAGGGGTAAGTAGGTTCTTCAGCTTGCTGAGAAGGCTTTCATGCCACACCCTATCAAAGGCTTGCTGGATGTCCAAGAAAACTGCTACTGCGTACATTTAAGTTCCATGGCATCCAAAGCGAAGTTATCCACACGGTGCAGCTGCTCCGGGGTGCCGTGATTTTTCCTAAAACCAAACTGCCACTTTGGGATTTTTTCTTTTACGCTTTCGAGTTGAAGAATCCGATTTAATATCATTCTTTCCATTATTTTTCCTAAGGCGGGAAGAAGACTGATTGGCCTATATGAGTCAACTTCAGTGGGTTGTTTCTTTGGCTTTGGAATCATAATAATTAAAGCTGATTTCCAGATCTTTGGGAAGTGTCCCAACCTTAAGACGCTGTTGAATATCCAAACTATAAACAATACAGCTCTCGTGGGAAGAAGTTTGAGTGTCTTGTTATCCAAGAGTTCTTCGCCTGGGGATTTTTTGCACTTTAGCTTTTTAATTTGTTGCTTCACTTATTGCAACGTTATCGGGTTTGCTGGTAAAGCTATTTGGAATGGCGCGTCCAAATGCATTTGAACAGTCTTGCGCACGAGCTCCGATGAGAGATCAAATGGCTTAAATCTGTCTTCTTGGCTGTCCGCAAAAACTTCAGCCTTCTGTTGACTGGAATAACACCAACCACCTGCTGGATCTTTGATTGGAGTCTTTGGAATAGCTTGTCTCTTAAACCTCGAACGCACTATCGGAGAAAGTAAACTAAATAATTTGTTTAGGTACATTAGGGTGTATCCCTTTCAACACCAATCTGAAAGGTTTATTTCCCTTCAGCTGGTGATGCCAAAACTCACAGTTATGCCTCGTTAGCATATTTACCACATCTCTAAAACATTGGGCATTTTTAGTATATATCCGTGAGATCCCGAATTTGGATGTACGGACAGTAAATTAAGTTCACGCTCTAGTTCATCTAACTTGTTAACGTGCGGCACACAGATAGCCGATGGTTTCGGGACTACGCTTCCCTGCTGCAAGCAGTCAGCATCTATTGCAATACTGCATTCTCCCTTGACAATTATTTTTGTTCGTCCATTAAAGCATCGGTGTCATCAGACAACACTGCAAAACGATTACTGCGAGATGGCGCCACTGATGTGGAGGCAGTGTTGTTGCTTTTTTGGCTACCAATTATGTTTATTTTTTGTTTTTGTTGCTTTGTCTGCTCCTTTCGGTTTTCTACGAACAGAAACGAGTGGCACTTGAAATGGGCAGTCTTTTACCAGAGGTTCAGTGGTGACTACACTACTTTTGGTATTATATTCATTCACATACATTGGAGTAGAGCATGTATAGCCTGTAGTTGTTGCTGTAGTGTATGTTGCTTTTTCAACCTACAGTAGAAAAAGTTAAGGTGCTAGTAGTGGTAGTACTAGTTGTCGCTATGTAATTACTGATATTGCTATACAGTTCAGAGTGCTTTAAGCTGGCTTTCTGTAGTTCTTCGGAAAGTCTAGCGCGAAGTACAGCCGGTGATGTACCAGCTACTTGTCTCATCTTCTCGTGCTTCAGCAGCTTAGGTTTAAGCCGTGAATGAGAAGTTTCCTCTTCTTCCATCTTTAAAAGTTTTTGTTGCGGTCGCTGGTGACGCGAGGGCGTTAGTCTTGCCTAAAGGGCAAGGTAACACAAATTCTCAAACACAAATCCTCTTATTTTGACTTTTTGTCAAACCGGTTTCAACAACACTATCAGCGGTGTCTACAAATAGAACTAATGCGCGAAACACAACCGTCCGTAGCGAGTGCGAGAACTGAACGAGCTAATTATTCACAAACGAAGTTTTTAGTACAATTTTTAATTTTATAAATTAAAATCTTTACTTCACTTGATAGTTTATGAACGAACCAATTTTAATATCATCTATAGACAATAATGTATTTTAAATTAAATTTCAAATACGTATCACAATTAGCTCACAATAACAAGTAGAAAACACTAAACGTGGCCTTTAATGTCTCCATCCACGAGTTAGTAACAGGGCCAACGAGGAAGGCCATCATCTGCTTCTCAATACCTCTCCAAAACGGAACGCAATAAAAACGGATTTTATTTGGAATCATTCTTCTCGAAATATAGTGCGAATGAAATTCTCCAAGGCAATAATAGAACTATTGTATTGGTTGCATACAAAAAGAGTAAAAAGGTTGTGTTTTGGACAGCAAACCAGATCAAAGCGAAGAAACGATGCCGTTTATATTAAAAATGTTTCAAAGTTGTTGACAATTTTTGACACACAATACATGAAATATTTTCTCAAAAGATAAAGCAAGCAAAATGTGTAGCAAACTAAAATGACTAAAGTCCAAACGTCCACTGGCCAATGCTCAATGATAGCAGCTGCAGCTGACATATGTATTTTGGCATGAATAGCAACAAAATAGAGTGGGAGATACACAAGTTCAGAATATACGAGTATATTCTATAGATGAGTTTATAGTCAAGGTTGTTTTGGAATAGAAAGCACGGCATAAAGTAAAGTATGAATTATGAAGTAAATGAAGTAGAAATTAAATACAATTTTCTAGATTTATTTACTAAATTAATTACAATGCATTTTATTATTAAAAAATTTTACAATTAATTATATTTTAATTAGTATTCGTCAATATTGCATATACGCAGTGCCATGCCAACGTTGCTGAGCGAAGCCTAAAATTAAACAAAAGGTTGAGAAATATCTGCTAAAGAATTATGGCTAATGTCTTATTTTGATGTACACTTTACTGAACCGGAGCAACGATTGAAGTACTATGAGAATGGAGAACGCTTGTGATTCGGGCCAAGTCCAGGTAATTACCACTTAGGATGTTATTATTATTAGTGTTTTTTCCTTTCCTTTTTTCTAATATATGCTACAGAAGCCTCTTTACACACTTTTCCCAACGATTTTTGTTAACTTACGAGTACTTTTCAGCTCACAGTGGCGTGGACTTTAACGAAGTGACTCAACTCCTAGCTTTACCATACTGAGCATGACACAGCATGCCTGTGTGTTGGCATCAAATTAATTATCTCTGGTAATAATCATGCAATTTGTACGTGTTGATATTGGCCAGAGAAGTGGCGTCGGCAGGAGCTTACGGTTGTGCCAGTAACTGGCGTCGCCACTTGGCTGGTTGGCCTCGTTGTGGCAACGCTTCCAGTCGACTGCGTTATTATCATGATTATTTCGCGGGCAGCGACATTGTCATGACAGCGTCTGTTATGCATTCAAATTTCTGAACGGCATATGGACATGTATTATTTTCAATTAAACTTGACCGACTCATTGCGTTTTTTTAATTAAGCATATAAGTCGATCGAAAATGAAGAAATGTCATCAGCGGACGTTGAAAAAATGTAATTTTTATTTGGAGTTTTCATATATGAAAGCCCACGAAGAATTACAGATTATAATCAAAAAGAATGTGTTTTAATTTGAACAAAGGGGCAAAACTCAGCAGGTTAATATGGGATAGTAAATAATAATTTATAATGGGGAAATTATTATATGACGTTTTTTAAAAATAAGTAGATTTTTAATTTTCCCGGTCCAAGTGTTTTAGACTTTCTATTTTTTTGATCACATTTAGATTTTAATAACGAAATTTACAATGATACTCCTTCACAAGTTAATTATGTTCCACAATTATATAATACATGAGGCAAACTATGCACCAAATACTTAAAGTATTTGTACACGTGGTGTCTGAAATAATACATTCTTACGGGCCGAAGGCCGCAGCAGCGCAGCCAGCACCCCCCTTGGTTAATCATAGCTTTTTAAGTTTTAAATAAATAAATAAATAAATACATTCTTAACATAATCTGCCTATGATAATATACTCTTCTTTCCAACGAAAAAACAATTTTGAAAGTGATATTGGCTTAAGTAATTTTGGTAGCAGCGTTGAACATGTGTTCAACTTGCTTAACAATCAACAATCATGTTGTTTGAAATTTAAACAACGTTAATTTGTTAAATCAAAAATATTGAATACATCTTATCTACAGTGGTTTCTCTATTTTAATGGAAGAACTTATATTCACTTACGAATGCCAAGTACTTAACAACAAAATCCCTTAAGTTCTCTCAAGAAGCTCTGATCCGTTTAAGACAGAACCAGAGAGAACTTATTCATATATAGGTTACATTTCTCCCTTAAATTTTTTAGACCATTTTCCAAATGTCAGGCGCTATTAGAATTTGTTATCTTTCTGCTATTAACATCGAAGAACCAGCGCAGGCCGCTAACTACTGAACTGAAGTAACTAAGCAAACAGAAATACTAGAAGGTGGGGGTGCCTGTTGTGAAATCGAAGCAAGCAATGTTTCCCCTTCTTGTAGTGTCTTCCTCCATTTTGTGTTCTTAGCGCGAATTCGCATGAAAAAGAATTTCTTTATTTTACCTTCGTTTAGTTATTTTAATTGCCGTCACCCGTTTTTATTTTGATTGTATTGATATTGTTGTGGGAATGATATGATAGCGAAAAAGGAACACGAATGAATGAATACTCTTTGGACATAACAAAGGAGCAGCTGAGATCAGAGGCCCAGCTGAAATGGAAGCTTTCTTGCTCAACCCATGATAAGTTTTGGCACAACAGCTGACAGTGCTTCTACATTTGTCTCATTCCTACTTCAAACGTTCCCGTTGTTCTGTTTTTGCTTGCCTGTTGTATTGCCGCTAGAAATTACACATTTTTTATAACCTCAAAGCCGTATTATATTTGACTCAAAACCATTGAAACAAAATCAAACAGAAATCATTTTACACAAAATTGTCAATAACTCAAACATAGACTTTTTGCCACAGATATTTACATCAATTTCTAGGAGCTAACACATTTTATAGTAATTCTCTCTTTTACCCGGAATCTGTTATCAGAGGATAATTAAATTAAAGAAGGAAAACAAAAACAATTCTTAAAAAAGCAATGACAACATATTATTCTTTTATTTCACAACGTAGCAAAAAAAAAACAAACATCTTTATAGTCAGCCCGTTGCTCTACAAAATCACAGATTACTATTACTGCCAATGATTAAAAGTACATATAATGTTACAATAACCTTCATAAAAATTAAATCATTAAATAGAAACAATTTCTCAACACAAAAAAAAAAATAAATAAACGATGGCTTTCAGTGGGTCATACGTACCTACTTACGTGAAGTTATGCTAAACTGATTGCAAATTATAAACACTGAAATTAAAAATAGCTATTCGTACAAGATAATCATTGAATTAATTGTAAATTATAACTCAGCCGTCGCCTGACTCTCGTGCCGATTGGTTGTGCAACAAAAGTAGACTTCCTTGCAAAAGTAGACAGTTTGCATGCATTTCAATAGCATGACTCCTTGGCCTAAAGCCGAAGGGGCTAATCGCTTTGAGCGATAGCCTAAAGTCCAAAGCCAAAAAGCGAATCCTTTTGATGTAAGCATTCCCAGGTTACCAAAACCAAAATGAATCGTCATGTCTACAGCAGACAACAACAAGCCCCTCTCTTCTTTTTCATGTTTTGCAGTATACAGACCAATAAAATTAATCAGCAATACTAAACATATCCACCCTTCGTAATGCGATGCAAAAATTACCAATTAATTGTCCACACAGTTAGGTTGTGTAAAAATTCAACCACGTGCGAAAAATGCAATCCTCCACCTCCTTGCTCAATGTGCTAATTGTAAGGGAAATCACTCAGTCAAAGACGGCCCAAAATATACAGAAGCTCGCGAAGGTCTAAAAATAAAAATTAAAGAAAAATGCTCAATGTACGAAGCAAAAACAAAACACCATCCAAACCTTTCTAAACCACTACAAACAACTCAATACTACTCTGAAATTGTCTCTCCAAGTCCCTAATCGAACTCTTTAAATTCACCTTTAAATCACCACGCAAACACAAACAGCCAAGAACCAAACCCACAAACATCTGTAACGACTAACTGCACATTA